>PVJC01034019.1:0-19051 GCA_004026665.1 Murina feae
AAAACCCTAGATGACCTTTTTGGATTCTTATTACCCAAGTTACTAAGAATATTACCAGTGGCATACAGGGAGCTTAGCCAATGAGCAGTAAGAAAAGGTGTTTCCTTTGTAGTTCACTCCAATCACCGGCTCCACCCCTGCCTCTCCAATCCCAGGTCCACCCATGCCCCCTGAGATCACTGGCTCTCCCCCTGCCCAGGCCTCTGCAATCACCAGCTCTGATCCTGCCTCCTGCCATCACTGCCCTTGCCCCACTGACATCTTCTGGCCAAGGCTGCAGGCCTGGGCAGGGGATCCCCTCCAACCCCTGCTTTCCCAGCTCCACCGGTGCCCAGACCCCTGCGATCGCAGGCTCTGCCCCTTCCCCTCTGATCACTGGCTCTGCGGAGCCCAGGCCCCTGTGATCTCCGGCCTTGCCCCTGCCCAGGCCTGAGGCCTCTGTCCCAGGCCTTATACCTGGGTAGGGCACCCTCATACCCCTCCAATCACTGGCTCTGCCCCTACCCCCTCCAATCACTGGCTTTCCCATGCCTGAGGCCTCTGGTGAAGGCCTCTGGCCTGGGCAAAGGACCCCTAGCCCCCTCTGATTGCCTGTTCTGCCCCTCGGGCCCCCCACCTTCCCCACCACCTGCCTGGCTAACAGGCCTGACCACTTCAGTGGCAGGGCTGAGCCAGACTGAGTGCTGCCATCTTGTGGCCGTGGGGATGGTCATGTTTGTGACAAAGTGATGCCTAATTTGCATATTACCCTTTTATTAGATAGTATTCAATTGTTGATAGATATGTATTTATTGCCGTTTCATTATTCTTATTTTTTCTTCTTCCTCTACTTCTTTTTTAAAAAGACCTTTCAATATTTCATGTAATACTTGTTTGGTGGTTGTGAACTCCTTTAGCTTTATTCTTGTCTGTAAAGCTCTTTATCTGACTTTCAATTCTAAATGATAGCTTTGCTGGGTAGAGTAATCTTGATTGTAGGTCCTTGCTTTTCATCACTTTGAGTATTTATTGCCACTCCCTGCTGCCTACAAAGTTTCTGTTGAGAAATCAACTGACATTCATATGGGCACTCCCTTGTAGGTTACTACCTGCTTTTCTCTTGCTGCTTTTAAGATTCTCTCTGTCTTTAACCCTTGGCACTTAAATTATGATGCGTCTCAGTGTGACTCTTTGGGTTCCTCTTGTTTGGGACTCTTTGCACTTCCTGGACTTATGAGTCTATTTCTCTCACCAAGTAGGGAAATTTTCTATCATTATTTCTTCAAATAGATTTTCAATATCTTGCTCTCTCTCTTCTCCTTCCAGTACCCCTATGATGCTTGAAGTTGTCCCAGAGGCTCTTTACATTATATCTTCATATTTTTGGATTCTTTTGTCTCTTTGCTCTTCTGATTGGGTGTTTTGGGTTGTTGTTGTTTTGTTGTTGTTTTTTTTGCTTTCTCCTACTCAAAACTACTAATTTGATTTTCAGTATCCTCTATTCTACTGTTGATTTTCTATATTCTTCATTTCAGTTACTTTGTCCTTCATTTCTGACTAGTTCTTTTTAATGTCTTTGATGTTCTCACTAAGAACTTTGAAACTCTAAGTTCTTTGAGACTCTCACTAAGTTCCTTGGCCATCATTATAACCATTGTTTTAAACTATCAAGTAGCGTGCTTGCTTCCATTTCATTTAGTTCTTTTGTTGGAAGTTTCTATTGTTCTTTCATTTGTGACATGCTTCTTTGTCTCCACATTTTGACTGCTTCCCTGTGTTTGTTTCTATGTATTAGATAGAGCTGCAATGTCTCCTGGAATTGGTAGAGTGGTCTTGTGCAGTAGGTGTCCTATAAGGCCCAGTGGCTCAGCCTCCCCAGTCACCTGAGCTGGGCACTCCAGGTGTACCCTTATGGGCTGTGTGCATTATCGAGTTGTAGTTGAGTCTTGATTGCTGTTGGTGTCAGCGGGAGGAAAAGATCCCCAGGCCAATTGTCTGTGAGGACCAGCTGCAACAACATTAGAAGAGCTGCTGTCCAGGAGATACCCCTGTAGAGCAGGACTTGCTTCAGTGGGGCTTTAGTGCTCAGCTGGTCTTCCCCTTGAGTGTGTCACTTGTGGATGTGGTAGAGATGTAATCTGGTATGGTCTAAATCTGTCCACCAAGTGCCCTGGCTCTGGGGCTTCTATGGATGAGCTACAGAGTAATATGCTGATGACTGATACTTATGCTGGTCTTGAAGGTGCCCAGGAGAGGCCAAACTGAACTGTGGAAAGCTGCTGCTAGTGCCAGCACTTTTGTCTGGTGGGAAGCTATCCCATAGTTTTACACTGATGCCAGACACTTTAGTTTCTTCCCAATGTTCTTGGATCCTTTCAAGTTGCTGGAGCTCAGAGGGAGTGAGTTTGAGTAAGTCTATGCATGGGCCCTTTAAGAGGAACTGATGGTTTTTACAGCCCAAAGTTACAGGGACTTCTCTTCTTAGCACTGGAACCAGGGCTGACAGATCTGGTGTAGGGTTGAGACCCCTTCCTCCTCATGGGTGACCTCAGCCAAGATATTCCTTCTGATTGAAAAAAAACAATGCCACACCTGGGTGTCAGACCAGCCTGTTCTGCACCTCTGCCCCTCCTATTAGTCTCAATGTGGTTTCTTGTTTAATTCTATTTGCAGGGCTCCCATTCAGTCAGATTTCAGATAGATCTGAATGATGGTTGTTCTGTAATTTAATTGTAATTTTGATGTGGTTACTATATCACCATCTTGATGATTAATTCACTCCTAATATTTTGTGCAGATTTTAGTTACCATCTATCATATTTTCATTTTATTCTAAAGGATTCCCATTAGTATTTCTTGTGGGGCAGGTCTGGTAGCTACAAATTGTTTTTGTTTTTATTTCTCTGACGATGTATTAATTTCTCCCTTATTTTAGAATGAAAGCTTAAATGAACATAAAATTCTTGGTTGACATTCTTTTTCCAGTTCTTCGAATATATAAACCCATTGCCTTCTGGTTTACATGGTTAAGGATAAGTCAGCTCTTGTTCTTATTGAGGATCCCATTCACTTGATGAGTTGTTTTCCTCTTACTTCTTTCAAGATTCTGCCTGTCTTTAGTTTTTGTCAGTTTGACTATAATGGACCTAGGTATAGATCTTCTGAAGTTTATCCAATTTAGAATTTGTTGAGCTTCATGCATCTGGAGATTAATGTTGTTCATCAGATATTAAGAACTTTTTTAGCCATTATGCCTTCAAATATTCTTTCTGCTCCTTTCTGGGACCCCCATTAATTCACTTCGTGGTGTCCCACAGTTTCTGGAGCTCTATTCATTTTTGTTCATTTTTTTCTTTCTTTTGCTCAGACTAGATCATCTCAGTTGACTTACTTATCTTCAAGTTCTACGGTTCCTTTTTTCTTCTAGCTCAAATCTATTGTAGCGCCTACGTAAAGAATTTTTTATATCAGTTCTTTTACTTTCAACTACAGAATTTCTATCTGGTGCTTTTTAATAATTTCTATGCCCTTAAAGTGTGTCTTTGGTGAGATACTGTTCTCATGCTTTCCTTTAAATCTTCAGACATGGTTTCCTTTATGTCATTAAATATACTTGTACATCCTGATTTAAATCTTTGTCTAAATTCCAACATTTAGGCCCTATCAGGGACAGTTTTCACTGATTGCTTTTTTTTCTGTGTAAGGACGATACTTTTCTGTTCCTTTGTATGTCTGATCATTATTTTTTTTATTGAAAATTGGATATTTTAGACAATATAATGTGGTATTTCTGTAAATAAGTTTCTGACCCCCAGGTGTTATTGCTATTGTTGTTTTCATTATTGTTTCCACTTCTGTTTGTTTACTTAGTACGTATCTTTCTTGGACTAATTCTATAATATTTATATTCCCTATAGTGTGTAGACACTGAAGCCTCTGCTTGGTTATCTTAGTGGCCAGCTAGTGAGTGTTCATAAATCTCATTAAATTTCTTGAACCATTAAATCTATTTCCTTTTGCTGAGCGGCTCTATGTGCATGTTAGGACATCCCTTCAACCCTCACCCAGGCAATTTATAACTCTGCCTCAAGTTCAGCCAGAGGAGAGAAACTGGGGTCCTCTGAGGTCTTAAAAACTGTGAGGACAGAACTTTTCCCACTGAGCTAGCTCCAAGTCAGGTGACATAATGAGAAGCCCTATGAATGGGGCTTTTCTATGTAATTTTTCAATAGGTTAAGTAGTGACAAGATTGTGGATATAAGTTCTGTGGATATGTGAGGTTTTGAGGTGGTACAAACTGAGTCTTCCCCCTCAGGTACTGTAAGGCTACTGGTTTCCACAGCTGCTGTGGTTATGAAACTATTGGTTTTCAAGACTACCAAAAAGGTCTTGAGAATTAAATGGGGGAGGCAGGGTAAGTTAAAATGCCAAAATCCCTGCTGCTTCAGAGGTTCACCATGTTTTCATCAAGAAATACTCTTCAGATTATTGCAAGACTTTTGGCTAATTTTGAGAGCTCTGAAAAAGTTGATTGTGACAATTTGAGGTACTGTAGTTTTTTTTTGTGTTTTTTTATTTTTGTTTGTTTGTTTGTTTGTTTGTTTTGCTTTTATGGATGAGTTGATTTTCTGAGATTTTTAGTCTACCATCCCCTCCAAGTACAATCTGAAAGAAATCTTGTCAGTGTGTGCCTGGAAATTTGCCTACAGTAGAACACAATCCTGAGAAAGCAGAAGCTGAAAGAAGCACTGAGATAGTGTTTTTAAGAAATCAGCAAGCAGTTGCCACTTGTTGCCTATAAAGTGGAGAACTGGGGAACTGGAGATAGGAAGAGGGAAAAGATTTACCCTTTTGTATCTTTTGAATTTTGTACCATGTTCATGTGCTACCTATTTAAAAAAAAAAAAAACATTTTATCTATATTTATAAAAAGCTAATATGCAAAGTATCCCCTCAGGAGTTCAACTGGGAGACCAGGAATTCAATCACTCGCTATGATTGCACTGACCACCAAGGGGCGGCACAAAATGAAGGCCCTGGCTAGCAGCCAGGAAGGGAAGCCACAGTAGCAGCCAGAAGGCCCTGATTGGCCCTGATCACCAGCCAGGCCTAGGGACCCTACCCAGGCACAAATTTTATGCACTGGGCCTCTAGTATATTTATAAAAGAAGAAAGAAGCAGTAGGTAAAAAGTATTGCTCATTACTAGGGCCATTAACTACCAAGAGAGTAAAACTGGGAACTTTGACCTAGGAGCTCTTCTTCCTTGGTTTATTCTTTTCTCCTATGGACAGTTACATCCCCATGGTCTAGCTCAGCGGTAGTCAACCATTGGTTCACGGACCACTGGTGATCTGTGAGGTCCGAAAGGTTGGCGACCACTAGTTTAAGGAAACCTTTGAAGCAGTGGTCGCCAACTGGTGGTCTGAGGACCAGTGGTGGACCATGAAGTCCGAGAGGTTGGCAACTGCTGGTCTAGCTCCTTTTTATCCCCACAAACCCCCACTCTGTAACACATGATAGAATATGTTAGAACTTCTTTGTAGCTCTTCTCACAATTGTAATTAAATTATTTAAGTGGGTAATCAAGTATTTAATGTATGCTCATAGCAATCTTACTCATCATTATATCCCCAATTTCCAGAATAGTGCCTGACACATAAGTAGGTGCTTAGTGAAAACTTATTGATTGCCTCTACATTATGCAAGGCTTTAACACTTGATGCAAGCCAGATAAAGCATCATAAGAACATCTACCCCACAAAAAAAAAATCAGCTCAAGATTTCCAGAGTACTCCCCTGGAAAACTATGTATTTTTCCAGATCCTCATGGGTTTTTAGGAAATTTCTGCATTAACTGATTAGAAAAACAGATGTTAGATTAAACAAAATATTCTGGCTATGCTTTAAAAATGAGGCTATAAAAATGAAACTACAAGGTAATTTTCCTTCATCACTCTTAACTCTGATTGGAAAACTTTTCTTAACAAGCAGGTCAAGCTATAAACTTCCTTATCCTACCCCAACACCATCCCCCATCCCTTAAAAAAACACAGCTTCTAAACATGGTCACACTGAAAGCCTGGCTTGGTTCACTTTCCACTTTAGTTCTCATAGAACTCACCCCAGTCCAGTTACTTTGGAATCTGGTTTGCTGAAGACTTCCAATAAACATAACAACATAGTCTCCACCAAATTCCATTTGACATTGCTTCATCTCTACTAACATCAGTACCATAACACATACTCATTACACTGATTTGAGTTACTCTGGAGGATATCTAAAATAACTCCATGTGCTCCAAAAGTCACTAATCAAATATCACTGGAATAATGACAGGATGTCTGCAGACTGAGAATGTATATTACATAACCAACTCCTCCCTAAACACCATGGCACTACACCCACCTTAAAGGGATTAAATGCTTTGTTCTCCCTCACTATAGAGCTATTCAGGACAGAATTGAAGGGCATCAGGTTAACATCTGTCAAGATGCATTCAAGAGGATAATCAGATAGGCTAGCACAGTTCAAGTCATCTGCTCATGTTGGACATAGCAGTTAGATTTTCCTTTTGCCCACTCTCCCAGATTAAAGATAAATTGGCTCTGAAGTTTATGTTAGAATCTATTGAGGTTGGCCTAACTATTTGACCAAGACAGTTGACAGTCCAGAAAACAATGATCATGCCAAAAGGAACCCTGAAGCTCAATGACCAAACCTCTAATTTTACAAATGGGAAAACTCAGGCTGATGAAACTAAAGGCTTATTCAATAGCTAGCTAATAGCAGGGTTAGAACTAACACCCAGGGTCCTCTCTGTGCCAAGCTAAAGATGACTCCAATAAGTATCAAATTCAAATTCACCTCAAAGATGGAATCAACCCATCCTTCCAGGAAACCAATCACTTACCAGATAGGTGCCCCAGGTATCAAAGCAAGAGCTAAACAAACGACCCAAAAGGTCAACTGAACATCTAAAGCTTTTGTGTTAAATAGAATAACATGTAAGAAAGGGGACATTTTTTGTAAAAACTTAAGAGTGGGTTGTAAAAGTTATACCAGGAATTTCAACTTCATCAACTTTATGTACATTTTTAATACAAATATATCTTTTATATTCTTTTAAGACATAAGTTTTCATTAGTATAAGACAGCCTATGTATGTATGGCTGTGCATATATATGTGTGGGCTTAGTGAAGTAATTCTTCTATCTCTGTTATATATACAAACGTACATACATATAAGGTATGTCATCCTCTGGTTTTGACAGCTACTTAATTTTTTAATTTTAAAAAATTTTTTAATTAAATACTGTCATAAACACTAATATAATTTGGCAATTTATGTAGGCATAAAGTTAGAAGCTATAATTGGGTTATTAATTTCCCAAATGATTAAAATACAATGTAAAATGCAATTTTAAAAAAGTCATGGAGACCTGGCCAGATGACTCAGTTGACTGGAGCATCATCCCATATACCAAAAAGTTGTGGGTTCAATTCCTAGTCAGGGCATATACCTAGGTAGTGGGTTCAATCCCCCAGTAAGGTGCATACGGGAAGCAACCAATCAATGTTTCTCTCACATTGATGTGTCTCTCTTTCTCTCTTTCTCTCTCCCTCTCTCCCTCCCTCTCTATCTCTTCCTTCTTCCTTCTTCCTCTCTTTCTAAAAGTCAGTAAAAATGTAACCTTGGATGAGGATTAAAAAAAAAAGTCATGGAATGTTAGAGCTGAATGTGAGCTTATAGGTCCCCACCTTTATAAAGCTACAGAACTAGGGACCCAGTGAAATAACTTACCAAGGTCACAGATTCCATTAGAAGCAGAATTAGCACCATACTCAGATATCTAGACATCATTTCTGTGATTTTTTTTCCCATTATACCATCCTCCTGCCTTTATCACTTGCAAATAATTTACAGTGGTACTTCCATAAAGAAATTTCTGTTACCTTCCACTTTCGCAGCCAATCAAAGTCCAAGACTCACAGATTGATACAGCTAGATCATCTAGCTCAGGAGTTGCAACCTAATTGAATTTAGGCTGTGAATATATTTTATTTAGTTAGCACTTTTTTTTAAGTAAGTAAAGACCTTTTGAATGGGGTAAGGCTGTCATATTTTACCCCAATCACTCCAATCCTATTAACCCACTTCCAAGAGCTTCATATTTTTCTGTTTTCTCTTTGGCCTCTCACAACGTTTGAGCCTGTGACCCCTGAATCCAGAGCAGGCATAATTAACAGCATGACAAAGTAAAACTAGTTGATGGAAAGTGTGAAATATTTTCCCAATAGCTATATTCACTGTCTTACCCACAAAAATCCACTTAGGTTTTTTTTAGGTTAACTAGTTATATCAGAGGTCCACAAACTACAACTAGTGAGACAAACCCAGCCCGCCACCTATTGTTGTATGTACCCTAGCTGAGCTGACAATAGTTTTTGCATTTTTTTCCATTTTGCCAATTTTATTGAACCAATAAAATTCCTACTAATAACAATGAAATAAATTTTTGCAAGTATAAATGTGATACAGTTTAACAAAACCCATTGTTCTGTACCTATAAATAGATTTTCAAAATGACATAAAAAGTGGGGTTATGAATTAACATGTTAATACACAGTTCCTTTATTTCAAATGTGTTTGTCTTGACTCAATAGCTCCTTCTGCATTTGTTCAAATAATATTACCCATCCCTCAAAAAAAAAAGAACTGCATTAAAGTTTTTGCATTTTTAAACAATTGAAAAATTCAAAGGAAGAATAATATTCTGTGACATGTAAGTTATGTGAAATTCACATTTTAATGCCAATCAAGTTTTATTACAACACAGCCATTCTCCTTTCATATACATATTATCTATAGCTGTTTTCTCATAACAATGGCAATTAGATAATTGCCACAGAGACTGCATGGCCCTCAAAGCCTAAAATATGACCCTTTACAGAAGAAGTTTGCAGACCCCTGTGCTATATCAAAGAAAATTTAAAGCTGACAACTGCTGAAAAGTCACGAATATTTGTGTGAAATTACTAACACCTTACTCATCACTATCAGATGAATTTTCATAATACACAGCTCAATTCATGCCTCTCTCCCACCAAAAACATTTTAGTACTTCCTGCTTATGAAGAAAAGTTACTTGCAGCATTATTCATGGTGGCCAAAACATGGAAACTACTGCAATGTCCCTAAAGAATGTCTTCTTTAGATGACTGGATAAAGAAGATGTGGTACATATATGTAATGGAATACTACTCAGCCATAAGAAAAGATGAAATACTGCCACTTGCAACAACATAGATGGATCCTGAGAATATTATGCTAAGTGAAATAAGTCAGACAGAAAAAGTTAAGAATCATATGATGTCACCCCAATAAGTTTAATTTTAAAGAGCTTGAAGTGCCCAGCCAGAGTGGCTCAGTGGTTGAGCATCAACTTTTGAACCAGAAGATCACGGTTCAATTTCCAATCAGGGCACATGCCCAAGTTCCAGGCTCGAACCTCAGTGTGGGATGTGCAGGAGACAGCCAATCAATTATTCTCTCTCATCATTGATGTTTCTGTCCCTTTCTCCCTCTTCCTTCCTCTCTGAAATCAATAAAAACATATTTTTTAAAGTCTGAAGTATTTAACAGTTCCTGCATGGTCAAGACCTCAACCTCCATTCTAACTTTATCTCCCAAACTTCCCTTCCTGTACCTCATATTCCATATGACTTGAATTATTTGCAGTCCCTTTACATTCTGTGTCATTACTACTCCAATAAAAGCCCTGTCCTGAATACACTGCAATACAATAAAATAAGCAGGGCTTTAGGGTCAGATCTGGGTTCTAATTCAGACTTTTGCCCTTATTAGTAGAGAAAGTTATATAAAGCCTCTAACGGTCAGTTTTCTCATCTATAACATGAGAATAATAATCCTTACCTCTTAAGGCTGGTGCAAGATTTGAATACATCACATGTGGGAACAGTTAAACAAGTGGTGTTATTCATTCTGACCAATTCCAATGCTCCTTCTTCCTTTTTCTTAGTCCTGCCATTGGGAAATGAGCTCTCCCTCTGATGTCACACACAATGGTATCTACCTGTCCCACTCTTATGGCTCTGATCCATATTTACTACCTTATACAATACTGATCTCTCCCTATATCTTGTCTGGGAACTCCTTAAGGGCAGGATCCATCTGTGACTCAGTCTGTCACATCTTTAATAGCCCTGAGAACAATGACTTGAATATAGTATGTGCAAAAATATTTACTGAATGAATGGTATGTATTTATGGAACTGTAAATAACACATAAGGTATATCATGTTCCATTGGGATATAAGAAGGAGCCACAGGATACTTGTTCCGAATACCTAGCTTGAGAGCTTAGAAAATATTCAGACGCATCAGGGACCAAAACTGCCAACATAAAAACAAAGAACAAACAGAAAAAAGGGCAATATTACTCACTTTCAGAGTAGCATTTTGTTTATTTTCATTACTTTAAGTTATAAGCTTCATCCTGTACTTCAACAATTATAATTGGATCAAATTTAAAGGGGGAATCAACCATATCCCCAAGGAAAACATGTTGAATATCATTAATTATATCAATTACTTCTGAACACAGAGCTAAGCAAATCTAAATATTCCAATAGGACTTATATTTAATAAATTCAGCATCACACACAGTTGTGACTAAAACCTCATCTAGAGCTCTGTACAAAATCAGACATGAGCAGGATAAATATAAGAATCAAGTTCCACCTAGGCTAACAACTGTCACAAAACTGCAGCGGGGGTTTACAACACCATGCACCACGCTCCATTAATTCCTAGAAACACTAGCCATTTGATTTCATGGTCAGCTTCATAATTTAAATAAATAAGGTATCAATTATTTCCCTGACTTTTTAAAAATATATTTTATTGATTTTTTTACAGAGAAGAAGGGAGAGGGATAGAGAGTTAGAACATCGATGAGAGAGAAACATCTATCAGCTGCCTCCTGCACACCCCCCACTGGGGACGTGCCCGCAAACAAGGTACATGCCCTTGACAGGAATCTAACCCAGGACCCTTCAGTCCTCAGGCCGATGTCCCATCCACTGAGCCAAACCAGTCAGGGCCATTTCCCTGACTTTTAATGCTAGACTTCAAATGCCAAAATGAATCCACACACATGAATACAAAATGAACTGCTGTAACATTTTCCAATAAGATGATAACAAAAATATGCTCCCAACTATATTTGCTGATGCATTTCCCTTCAGAAACCTCCTAACAAGTACACATTCACCAGCAGATATATTATTAAACTGAAGATGTATTATGAACAACTTTCAATGTTTAGCTCTCTCCATTTACAAAGCACTTTCATAATCTATTACCTTCTTTGAGCCTTAAAAAAGTCCTGTGAGGTGGGTAAAATTATCCCCACTTTACAGATGAAGTAAGTGATTTGCGCCATCTTATCCCAGGTTGGTGAAGCCAGGATGGTAACCCAAGTCTTAAAAATCCAATTACCAGTGTTCTCTTCTCCTTTTTACTCCACACAAAGCAAGAGTCTACATTTCTTTTCCTCCCACCCCCATCTACTCTCAAACCGATGCCCAACTAAGCACAGCATGAAGAAGCAAAATGGGAGTATAAACATAACTGTGGTCAACACACTGAAAAACATCCAGCCTTTGCCTCTTGCTAATTACGGTTTTAGAATCATGCAACTTACAGGAAAGAAATGGAGTATGGGTTAGCTTCGTGGGTTTATTTCCTACTTGTCTTCTTTTGGGCTTTCTATGCATATTCAGAAACAGAAAACCACCGTAAAATATCAAGAAGGCCTCTGGGTCAAAATAGGTCTTGGATCTTTTGCACATATTCAAAGGTCTAGGCCTGCATAATTGTTGACTCTTACCAGACTCAGGCTCAGTCTCAGAAAAGGGAAGAATAAAACTAATTCTTGCCCCTAGCTTACTAAGCTTTTGCCTTCCTCAAATATTTCATTGAATTGTTTACTTTTTCTTATGAATCTTAATCTCTATGATATGCCTTAGCTGGTCAGTTTAATTTAGGACAAATACTTTCAAGTTACCTTATACTTCATAAACTTCCTTCCTGGGGATTTATGAGGAAGTTCACTTGACTGTGGATACTGCACCAAGCTGTTTACTGGAATAAGTAAATAAAAAGAAAACCTGAACATTCCCCCCTTTTCCTTTTGGTTGAACCCTCACCTTTCTAACTACCTTTGTGGCACAACCTGCATATCTTTAATCTCTAAATGAACTCTTCAGTGGAGAAACATCCCAAAGTCTATAAGCCTCTAAGGATCAACATCAAATATGCCATCTTTAAGGTGCTGCCACAACTGGACAAACGATTAAATGAGCAAATTCAAACGAATGACAGGCAGTCACTTGGACAATTTATATATTCTGACTAAAGTAGGCAGACAGCATGTGCCAGGAAAGCAGAGATTCCAAGGGGCAAATTGGAAGAGCTATATAACAAACCAGCTGGTAATAGTTACCATTGTGCTGATGCTCCAAGCCTTTCTCCTTCCCTGCTCTTGGTTGGCTGCATCTGCCTTAAGAAGGTCCCCACACTGGACCTCGACACAGTGTGTTTGGGATAAATCCACTCAGGATAAAGTTATAAGCATAAAGGACATTTTTGCCAGTGAGTCTGATTTTATTTTTCACAATCATCTTTCAGCCAAGAAAAGAAAAAAAATAATTATCACTCCACCCAATCACTATTATCCATTCTTCTGGGTATATACTTTGGCACAAAGGGTTGATTTGCCTGCACTCTTGTTGGGGATGTTTATTATTCTTTCTCTTACTCCAAGCCTTCTGCTAACTTGCAGAAATAAAAACTCCACACACTGGGGGGTTGGAGTCCCACAGCTGTCTGTGACCACTAGGAAAGCCAAGCTAGGTGAGGCTCCTTGAGTTCCATGGCTCCCAAACCTAGCCCTATAATTTGCTCCCTGGGGAGTAGGCTCCTTGTGCCAAGGACTAGGCAGGTCTTTGTTCCACACTCAAGCAGAATTCAGTGGCATGTGAGGCCATCCAGTAATTCTGAGCTTAGACTGACCTTAACCAAAACCATAGCTCAGTAACTTAAAAAAAAAAATCAGCCCTGACCGGTTTGGCTCGCTGGATAGAGTATTGGTCTGTGGACTGAAGGGTCCAGGTTCAATTCCGGCTAAGGGCATGTACCTTGGTTGCGGGCACATTCCCAGTAGAGGGTGTGCAAGAGGCAGCTGATAGATGTTTCTCTCTCATCAATGTTTCTAACTCTATCCCTCTCCCTTCCTCTCTGTAAAAAAAAAAATCAATAAAATATATTCTTTTAACAAATCACCCGGGGAAAATGTGCTTTCCTTAGAAAATAACTTGCCATGTGAATGTCTTATTGTCCCCACACTTATCTGTAGCAACTAGAGACCAGGGCAAAACCACTACTCAAGCTGTGACCCTAATTCCCATTCTTTAGGAGGTGGTGGAACAGTTACTTGGTCCCCTTGCGGCAGGCATGGGTGCTAAACATGTCTGACAGTACAGGCAGATTGTCCCCTTGGAACAATGTGCCATGATAGTTGCAGAGCAAGAGGGTCCCTGGCACAGCAATAGATCGTGTCTTACAAGGTCAAAGCCACTAAAGGTAAAGGCCCAATGTTCTAAATCCTCCCTTCCCCCTGCGGTGAGAAAAAGCTTGAAGGCTGGAACCGCCAGATCAAGGAAGGACACACCTCATCCCCAAGCCTTTCACTTACTTCTCATTGCGCTGATAAGTGCGTTGCCGTCTTTGATCACGTCTTTGATAAATTTATTGGTCCTCTCCAGCTCCTGCTCATAACACTTGAGCCTCTCGCGAAAATTGGGACTGTCCAGGTAGCAGTCCCTGAACTCCAGAGGGGGGTGCCCCATGGTTCTGATAGGTGGCGGTTGAGAGGAGAAAAGAAAGATACAAAGACCAAGAGCATCAGCAGCACAGTAGGGTTAGTTGATGGGATGGATTATATGCAGCCTCCCTCCCTTTGGAGGACAGATACCTGTTCTGATGAGACTCCTGGGGAGACCTGGCTGGTCTGTACAGGAAACCGGCGATCCGAGAATTGCTTCAGGTGACCAGAAAAACTAACTAAGGCAGTCGGATTCCAGCGGGGTGCTGCCTAGCAATCAGCATACCCCCTAGGCATCACCTCCCCAGACCGGCAGCAGAAACCGCAGCCCGGCTTGCCTCCAGAGACCAGACGGATCCTTCTAAGCAATTGCAAACGTGAAACTTCAGCCCGCCCAGGGTGTAGGCGGGGGCGGGAGCTGGGGATGGGAGCCGCCTCTTCTCTCTCCTCCCAGCTCCTTGCTTCCGATCTAGATTTCCTTTGCTAAATTCCGCGGGCAGCCCAGATTGCACTCTACCCTCCCCCTTCTTAAGGCCAGCGCCTTTGCCCCACCCCAGCACAGCTCGGGTACTGAGCCCTAGCACTCGTGCTCCTTCTTCAACTGACTTCTTTGCACCCAATGGGTCTTGTTACCGGAGTCCTCCAGCTCCCAGGAGTTTTTCCAGGTCGCAGGGAATCGGCTTACTGTCCTGTTAGGCACCGGAGGGGTTAAGCCGAGGCGGCAATGAAATGTAGCCTTCTTCCACAGACACCCTAGCGGGAAGCGGAAAGCGAGACCTCGACACACAATAGGTGCAGTAGCCCGTCGCTTCCCTACGGAAACCGGGGAGAAGTCAGCGCCCTAGGACTCCAGCTGGAAAGCGTGGAGGCCTGGGAGATGTAGTCTTTCTTCTTCACGCCCCATGACTCCTCCCATCCATCTCCGAACCACCCCGCCCCCGGCAGCAGCTTTCCCAGACAGACATTTCCAGCCTACGGATCATGGGCCCAGCCCAGTCTCCAGGGGCAGGTGCGCCACCCTGCAGTCTTATGTGGAAAATTTCAGAAACTGGAACAGAGCCCAGGAAGATATTGTGGGAAGCCACCTCTCATTTACCATTATCTGGCTGGATTGTTTGTTTTCCTTACAACCTCCCTCTGACTTACCAACTTCTTTTTTATCTACCCTTTCTCCTGATCCTATCGCTCTAACTCTGATGGATCTTCAACCAGCAGGGGTGACTCTGTTATGGGGCAACCCGCAAGAAAGGACCACCAGAGCCAAAGGGTAGAATTTAGGAGCCTTTATTTGCTGGCCAGTGACTGCAACCCGTTCCTCCTCACAGGGAGCCTTGGAACTGCAGCCCTGACCAGGTATTCAGCAAGCCTTTTATTTTCACAAATCACAAAGCGCCATTGCTGGCTGTTTCTTAGAATTGGCAGGGTAAACAATTCAAAAGGGGAGTGAGAGTTATGCCTGGCTGGAGCATGTCTGACTACACCCTTGATTTCTGCAAGTTCAATTTTAAGCAATTAGTAGTTACAGTTACTTCTTTGACTTTAATCTACCTTAGCCTTTGTTTTCTAAGTTTTCTATTCTAGTACATTCCCTACTGGTCTTTATCAGAATCAAATCCTGATTCAGTGTCCCCCTCTAAGATTCTGGAGTACTGGGTGTATAAAACCATTAACTTTATAACCTGTATGTGGTTTTGTATGACATTGAGGAGGCACTTGGCAATGCAGGGGCCAAAAGGACACCTAGCAGCAGGAGGATTATTGGGCCAGCTAGGGACTATAGGAGGGTGGTCAGCTACGGGGACCAAGTGAAACGGTTTTCATACCAGTTGCCCCCTGCCCGTCGGGCCTCCTTCAGATCTGCTAGTCTTTTCCGGAACTGACTGAGACTCTCTCTAATGACCCTGGAGAGGTTACTGTAAAAACAGCAGGTTTCTCCTAAGGTGAGAAATAAACCACCTTGTTTTAAGAACAGAAGGTCCAGAGAACCAAGATAGCAGCATGAGGTATATACCTAAATGTGCAGCCTCCACAACTACATTATAAAAATATAACTATACAGATAAACGGCCATCCTCCAGAACCAAGGGAGGGGAAGCTTTACAACTAGAATGCAAGAGAAGGAGTGCAGTGAGACTGAGTAGAAGTTCCTGGCACCAAAACTGAGAGGTACGGATACACGAAACAGAGGTGGCACAGGTGAAAGGGTGGCGGCGGCTGCACCTGGGTCCGAGGCTTACAAGGAGCTTATAAACTCCAGGGTCAAACTGAATGCAATGTGGGCTGTCAGGCAACGACGGGGTGGAAGACCAGTGGCGTTCTAGCAGAACTGTTTGCAGTGATCACTGACGCGGAAATTTGGGGACTCAGGGGCACGCAGACGCCATGGCTTGGAGGCACCAAATCCAGGAGAAGCTGCAGAGTCAGCTGAGGAGCAGCCATTGCAGGTTGCTCTGCCCCAGTGACTCTGAGACCCCGCCCCACCCAACTTACAACCCCGCCCAAGCTGTGTGCCTGCCTGCCTGCAGCATAACCTAAGGGACTGCAGTTGGGACAGAACTCCAAAAGTTCCAAACCCCAAACAATGAGGAGAAAGGCCTGCAGGTCATTTCCTCCCAGTGATACCTCCCAGTGACAACTACAACAAGACTGTGCACCCAGCCTTCAAAGGCATACAACAAGAGTGTCCACCCTAGGTGATTGGGGAGGCTGAATCACTGGGCCCTATAGGACACCTAGCACAGAAAGCCACTCTATCAATGCAGGGAAGCAGCCAAAATGCAGAGACAAAGAAACAGGTCACAAATGACAGAAATGGAGGAAAGCAAACTACTGGCTATAGAGTTCAGAAATACTGTTTTAAGGTTTTTCAAGAATTTTCTAGAATCCGCTGATAAACTTAATATTATACAGAGATCCAACAGCAGACTAGAGGTTTGCAATAATCAAGTCAAAGATTTGAAACATGAAAAAGCAAAAAGCACCCAACTGGAAGAGAAAAAAGAATCCAGAAGTGTGAAGATCCATAAGTGTAAGGAGCATCTGGAACAACTTTAAGCATACCAACATCATAATTATATGGGTACCAGAAGAGAGAGAGCAAGAAATTGAAAACATATTTGAAGAAAAATGACAAAAAACTTCCCCTACCTGGTGAAAGAAATAGACTTACAAGTCCAGGAAGCACAGAGAATCCCTAACAAAAGGAATCCAAGAAGGACCACACCAAGACACATCATAATTAAAATGCCAAGGGCAAAAGACAAAGAGAGAATCTTAAAAGCAGCAAGAGAAAAACAGTTAGTTACCTACAAGGGAGTCAGCTGATTTCTCAACAGAAACAATGCAGGCCAGAAGGGAGTGGCAAGAAATATTCAAAGTGATGAATAGCAGGAACCTACAACTAAGATTACTCTACCCAGCAAGGCTATCATGTAAAATTGATGGTCAGATAAAGAGCTTCACAGACAAGAAAAAGCTAAAGGAATACATCACTACCAAACCAGGATTATATGAAATGCTGAAGGGCATTCTTTAAGAAGAGGAGGAAGAAGAAAAAGGTAAAAATAAAAAGTATGAACAACAAAGTGACAACAAATATATACCTATCAACAAGTGAATATAACAAGTCAATAGAAATAGCTGATGAACAGAATAAACTGGTGAATAGAATATAAGTAAGGGCATAGAAAGGAAATGGACTGACAATTCTCAGTGGGGAAAGGGACATGAGGGCTATGGTAAGAGTCTGGACAAAAATCTTACATCTATGGATGGAGACAGTGGTAGGGGTAAGGGCACGGGGTGCGGGGGGACCAGGTGGAGGGGAGTTATGGGGTTAAAGAAAAGGAACATCTGTAATAATCTGAACAATAAAGAATCTGAAGGACTACTTCAGCTAGTGAGCTTAAAGAAACTTCTAGCTGTACAATTGATTTCTCTAGAGTACTGAGGCCCAGGTCTATCTGGCTATTCGATTCTTGGTAATTCTGGTGTGCCCAGTAACCAGGGCAGCCATTCCTACAGTGGTAGACCTGGCAAGCCCTAACCTCACGTGGAGGGGAACTAAGACTGGGGCCCTTTTGAACTGTCTGGATCCAAGTTTGAGGCACCTTCCTTCCCCCGAGTGTGTCATAGGGGAAGGAGGTCAGAGGGAAGTTGGTAGGTAAGCCACAAGTCCTCATCTCTTGGACGTCCTCTAAAGTGACGACCACTGGTCCATGTCCTCAAAGGCATAGTCCATCTGGAAGTCCCTCTATATGTGGGGCTCCCACAGTGCTGTTTCTTACTGTCCTATCTATGGTGATTTGGATACAGTGAATCCAGTGCCTCTTTCCCCAACCTTAACTGTGATTGGGGAGCTCAGGATCACCTGGAACTGGCTGTCCCAGTGGGGCTCGAGGCTACTGGGTTCGTGGCACTTTACCCACACCAGGTCCCCTGGAACGTAGAAGGGATGAGCCATGGGTGACTGCTTCTGGTCCTCTTTGTGTACTGCCTGCACCAGCCAGCGGACTGACGTGGAACAGTTCTGGAGTGCCTGTAAGGACTTAAGCAAATTACTGGTAGACAACTGAGCAAGCTCCTCTTCCCATAAGTGGGGGAGGAAGCGTGGTGGTTTGCCAAACATGATTTCATAAGGAGTTAGCTCATTTAAGTAGGGGGGTACATCTAGTTCTGAGTAGGGCAAAAGGAAGGAGGCTCACCCAGTTTTCACCAGTCTCTAATTTTAGTTTTGTCAATGTCTCTTTAATAGTCTGATGCATTCTTTCTACCTGTTTAGAACTCTGAGGCCTATAGATACAATGTAGCCTCTAAGTTACCCTGAGGGCCTTAACTAGCAATTGAGTGACTTTGGCAATGAATGCTGGGCCATATATAGTGTTAGGCCAAATCCAGGGACAGTTTCAGAAAGGAGTTTCTTAACTACACCTGCGTAGCCTCTGTCCTGGTTGGGTATGCCTCAGGCTATCCGGAGAAGGTGTCTACAAAACCAGGAGATACTGGTACCCTCCTTGTCCTTTGGATAGCTCAGAAAAATTTACTTCCCAGTATTCTCCTGGGCTCGACCCCAGAAATTGGTGTTCTGGGGGTGCCACTATTGGGGGGCTGGATACACTTGGGCACAAATATGACACCGGTTGGCATTGTCCTTAGAGATTTTG
>PVJC01034020.1:0-19062 GCA_004026665.1 Murina feae
GATACTGTTCCTTGAAGGCCTGGGGTTATCTTCTATAATTGATACACTGTTCCTTTAAGGCGGCCTTCTAACTAAGGAAGCCTCCTCTGCTTCACCTCGCAGCATCTATAATGAAACAATTGTTACTTTTACTGGTTAGGCCGGAGCTGCTCTTTCCTTCAGCTCCGGAGGATTCTATGATTGTTACATTGTTTCAAATCTGCTAGAGGCAGTTTAATCGGAGCTGAGCTGAGGGGCGAGGCTTCACTTTCGCGCCTGCCGCAATGGAAAGGGCTGTTTACTTAGGTCCGTGAGTGGCGGCCGCCATGTTGGCTGGGCTAATTTGCATATAGCCGCTCTGATTGGCTGGTGGGCGTGGCTTACCCTATCTCGGAGAAACGGTTAATTTTAATATTTCGCTTTTATAGAGTAGATAATAACACTAATAATGAGCATTAGATTTGTATGGGTAAACATTGGTTTTAACTATTTTCCTGTATTCCATCTTAGATTCATAAAACTGTCATATGCAGGTGTCTGATATTTTTAAGAAAGAAGTTCTTATAAAAAGTTGGATTCATTTTCCCACAGATTGCATAAAAAGGTTGATGATTTCGTAACTGTTTGAGTTGGCTATTAATAATGCTTTTGAAAATTAGTTATGTCTCAAAAGTTCTAGTCTTGGGAAAATAACCCAATAAAAGCTGAAAGTGCATGAAGAAAGTATAACTGAAAAACTAAGATAATTTATTTTTAAATTCTGAAATGTATTTCTAACGGAAGTGCTGGCAAACTTACTTTCATTAACATTTTGTGTGATATATGTTTAATCCCCAACATAATATATTCCTGTCCTGTTGGATGATCTAGTTTAGTCAAATTGCAAATCTATGAGTTCAGAATTGTATGATATAACCCTGTATTGGTTTTCTAGGATTGTTATAGCAAAACACTTCAGAATGGGTGAATTCAACAACAGTAATTCATTATCTCACAATTCTGGATGCTACGAGTCTGAGATCAAGACGCCAGCAGGACTAGTTCCTTCCGAGGCCTCTCTTCTAGGCTTACAGATGGGTTGTCTTCTCCTTTTATCTTCACAGGGTTTTCCTTCTGTACATGTCTGTATTTTAATTTCCTCTTCTTACAAGAACACTAGTCATCAGATTAAGGTCTTAACGACCTCACTTAAAATTAGCTATTTTTTTTTGTTTTTGTTTTGTTTTGTTTTGTTAATTCTCTCCCAAGGATATTGTTTTTCCATTGAAAGAGAGTGAAAAGGATGGAGAGGTAAAGAGGAAAAGAAATATTGATGTGAGAGACACATCGATTAGTTGCCTCCTTAACCTGGAAGTGAACCCATACCACTCTAACCATTGAGCTGACCAGCCAGGGTTAAATTAGCTACCTTTAAAAGATATGTGAGATAATAGAAAATATTGGTCTCTGCCTTAGTTCCTAGCACAAGGCTCTGACACCCTTATAGTTTTCTAGGTGACAGGAGTTTTTGCTCTAATGAAGTGACTCTGGATGGGCTCCTGGATGAGGGCTAGTGACTAGAAAAACCAAGCCACAATTAGAAGCTTGAAATTTTCATCCTAGTCCCCCATTCTATAGAGAAAGTCTAAGAGCTGGAAATACAGTCACAATCTGAGCTACTGGGACTTAGGGCTTTAACATATGAATTTGGGAGAATGCATAATTCAGCCCATAATAGACCTCAAATCTGCCCAACAGAAAATTTCAATCTTAAACAAGTGCAATTGAACCACACTTGGTAAAGAAAAACCTAATTCATATTTCCATGCATCGAAAAATGTTTATAATATGTATTCTGCATCACCTGCTCTCTGCCCCTGGGATTCAGCAGTTTTAGTTGTCACCCTCAATTTCCCATATTGCTCCACCCAGTTCCACTATTATCTCTAATGAAGAAGTAAAAAATCACCCTGGTTAATGACTCTGTTTAGAATTTAATCACTGAACTTATGATATTTTGAATATATTTTATACAAATATACTGATAGAAATCAGTGACTATTGACAACATGTCAATTAAAAATATATGTTTTATTGATTTTAGAGAGGAAGGGAGAGGGATAGAGAAATAGAAACGTTGATGATGAGAGAGAATCACTGAGTGGCTGCCTCCTGCACACTCCCTTCTGGGGATCAGACCACACCAGCCAGGCAAAATGTCAATTTTTATGTTTATTTTCTGATTTTTGTGATAAAAGACAAAAGAGGATAATGAATTTCCAGGAGAAAAATAGAACTCTCTCTCTGATAAAGGGCATAGAAATTGACCCTTTAAGAAGGTGTATAAAACCACATGTGGTATAACTATACTGAGGAGACTCAACTTGGTGGAGTGTAACAAACATGAGATTATTTTATGTTTTAATCATCATAACCTTCAAAGTTTTCTCTGATGGATAAAATTTTGGTCAAATTTGGTAACTTCTTAGGCAATTTCAATAATCACAAATTTTGTCTACTTTAGTTTATAGCATCAGTATTATTTGATAAACTGATTTTCTCTCCCCCTGTAGCCAGAAACAAAAATCCTAAGTACCCCATAATCTAAGTCAGTCTCAGATAAACCAACAGTAATTTCAGAGAGGAAGGGAGAGGAAGAGTCTAATGAAGTGACTCTCCCTTCTGCTGGCTGGTTCTGAGATGAGAAGGAAGCCTGGTCGGCTCTTTACTTATCTTCCCTGACCGTCACCTTCAAGCACAGGATATTTGTGCCGAGCACAGCTAGTTACATGCTATTTGGCTCTTTCTTCCTCCTCCTAACTTTCTGTTTCCTCTTATCTATAGTCATGGAGGAAGAAGTTAAAAAGGGGCATGCCATTCATGTTTTTTCTGTGGCTATGACAAAATGTTGGATCTCTCCTAGGAAGGATGTGTGTAAGTTCAGAGAACCCAGCAAGAAACCCTTTTACACACACACACACATACACACACACAAATTTTCAGTCAAGGAAGATCAAGCATCAGTTAAATTCAAATGCTCTCAGCATCTCAGCACCTGCCCCTGCTGGCAGATCCATTTGCTCTGTGTTTCTTTTGCCCTAGCCAGCACCCTTTTTATTAGAGTTCAGGCAAGACGGTTAAGTCCATCTACCTTCTATCACATTTGCCCAATGTACAGAAAACTCATGCTTTTTTTGCCATGAAAATGGTGGGAGTGCAGAGTCCTCTACTTCTGCCTCCTTTCTCCGTCCTGAAATCAGTCTGCTCTTTTTATTCCTCTTCTAGGGAGGTGTAGGGAAGATTACAGGGTTCTTTTGGAATACCCCTTCAGTTTGGTTTTGTGAGCTCCCCCACAGGCTGACACATTCTCCCAAAGCTTCTTACAGGTGAAGGGTGTATAAATGAAGAAAGGAGGGAGTGGATGTTGATATGCCTGATAAGTAGCCCTGGCTGTCTTATTCATTGTGGCTGTCTTTCGATTATAGAATACTTAGAAAATGGTATGTCCATTTTGTGGGTGTGGTTTTCAATTCAAAGCGCTCAACATCTTCTAATTATAGTACAAGATTCATCACCTAGAAAGCAACTATAGTGGAAATGGCTAACCTGCAAGATAATTCTGACCAACTGCCTTGGGATTTCCTTGCAAATCTAATTTTTTACACAATGAAAAATAAAGCTGAAGAGTGATCCCTCAAAGTAAATTTTCTCAATTAGGAGCTCTAAATATAAGCTTATTTTTATGGCAATTGACAAAGATCTACACTGATTTTCATGATACATAGTATTCTGGATTTATATCTCTGCTTCTTAAATGTAATTTGCATACTATTAGAAGTCTATCTCTGAAGTTTTTATTTCTATATTTAGAATAAGAATTCTTATCTATATGGCATTATTTCTTGAATAAAAAAGACAAAATGGACAACATATAACTGTTTTATAAACTACAAAATGCTAAGAAGTATGAAAGTATTGGTGGTGGGGTGGCTTTTTTTCTGCCCTGCTTATTTTAAAACTCGTTTGTGTATAAAATTGACTCTGCAGAGAAGATAACTTTGGAAGAAATAAAAAGACACCCAACACCAATCTTTTTTTTTTTTCTTGTAGAGGAACTGGAGACAGGAACAATGATGACCAATCACGTAAACCCTGAATAGGAGCGGAGCTGACTCCCTTGTTGGCCCTCAAGCCGCCTGATATAAAAGTGAGGAGCAGACACTAGCCTCTGAGCTGGAACTGAGATTGGATCAGGGAGGTTTTCTGCAGGAGGCAGTGGTTCAGAATAAGAAACTTGTATTTGGACAGCACTCAGTTCGCTTCTCATTCACAACAGTGTCACCCTGGTCAAGTTACTGCATGTTAATGAGCATAAAGGTATTATTACATTGGGTGGATAACAAACTTGTAATGCTGGTACACAATATTGTCACAATATTATACATTACTAGAGGCTCAGTGCACGCATTTGTGCACACTGAAAGTAAATTAATCAGAGGGTGGCTGGCTGGGCGGGACTGGGCAAGACAGACTGGACACGCCCTGGAGCCAACCTCCCCAGATCCCTCCTCACTGGTCACACCTGGGGTGGCACCAAGGCTTCAAGGGTGTCTGCAGAGTGAGCAGGATTCCTTCGGTAGGTGGAGTCCCTTGGCCTGGGGATCAGGCTGAAATTGGCAGTCTGACATCCCCCAAGGGGTCCTGGAGTGCGAGAGGGCACTCTGCAAAGTTGCTGTTGCTTGGCAGCTCCTGCACTGAACATCTGCCCCATGGTGGTCAATGTTTGTCATAGCTACTGGCTGGTCAGCTATGCCTTTCATATATATAGATTAGTTCCTTAATCAGCATTATTTGAAGTGCTTTATCTGTATAATATCATTGATGTAGTTCTAAGTGTTTTACATACATTATGCATATTACATGCCTTTATATATTATATACTAGTAGCCCAGTGCACGAAATTCATGCATACTAAAAGGTGATTAATTAGAGGAAATATTTTAATATTGCTATTTGCCCTTTCTCTATAATAGAAGTGTCAGAGATTAAAGAAAATTAGTAAAACGTATATGAAAATCTTCCTTCTGTCAGAGTCTGGGGTGCACCATGGAACCCAGAGTCAAGTCTTCAACCACCCATGTGCACCTCAAAATTGCTTGAGACCCAAACCTGGATGGCCCCCCTTCATTGGGCTAGATCCAGACCCGGCCGGTCCCACCTTGTCAAGCCCTGCCAGGTGGGGGGGGGTGCAGTCTCAAGTCCCCTGGGTGCCAGGGCAGGGGGGCATGGCCTGAGGTCCCCTATCAAGCCCTGCTGGGTGGAGGGAGTGGCCTGTGATCCCCCAGCCTGGTGCTGGGGCAGGGGGCACAGCCTCAGGTCCCCTGGTCTGGGGCCAGGGCGGGCGGCATGGCCTGAGGTCGCCCAGCCTGGCACCAGGAAAGAGGGTGCAGCCTGAGTTCCTCTGGCCTGGTGCCAGGGCGGGGGGAGCAGCCTGAGATCTCCTGTCAAGCCCTGCGGGTGGAAGGCATGACCTGAGGTCCCCTGTCAAGCCCCATGCAGGAGGTGGGTGGGGAACAGCCTCAGATCCCTGCTGATTGCTCCTTAAGGCTCGTTATGGGAACTTAGCCTCAGCTGTGGGTGCAAATTGACGGGAGTGATGGTCAATTTGCATATTCCCTCTTTATTATATAGGAGGATTTTTAAGCTAAGTAACAACTATAAGGAGGGATAGCAAAAGCAACATTTGTTTAGTTTTCTGTAAAACTTCTGTGCTTTCAATCATGCAGTTGGGAAGCCTGGCAAGCTCAGGACAGCAAGCAGAGAGGTGCAAGGGCTGCAGACCACAGAATCAGGGTCTCCTTCTGGCCACATAATTCCTGGCATCTGCAGGCACAGCCTTTTGTGTGTGTTTCCTTGGACACATGCTGCATTACTAGTCAACTGATCCCTTTTCAATATTATTCTACTGGACATGACATTTGCTCATTTCACTCCCAGTATGTAGTTTCGAGACTGAAGAACCACAATCTCATGGCCAGAACGGAAGATATACTTGCTGTCTCTGAACAGATTATATAAGCATGCCTCTTGATAAACTACTTTTTAATCTTTTACTTATTACATGATAGACCTTGAAAGGACATTAGACATAACTAAGACCTATGTTTTTCAGAGCACCCTGTAGAACCTAAATATATGTTATGAGAGAAAAAATGGCTCTGCGGTCAAAGTAATTTTGAAATACTGGTATATATAAATTAAACAAGATTCTTTATCAAAAGACTTTTAAATATATGTAATATGCCTTCTAAAGCTGCAAGAATGGAAGAGTGCTGGGTTCCCTTCTCATCCACACATAGTGTGATGCTGGTCAAATTTTTTTCTGTGCATTAGCATATTGATACTACTACATTGGGAAGGTGAAAAAACTTACAATATGTAGGTACACAATATTATCTGCATTATATATCCATATTATAGAAAATACATTGTGTATCTATTTGCCCAAGAATACTTTTCCACAGAGATGTTCCTGGAAGTATTCCATGGAACATACTTTGGGAAATAATTAACCAAAGTCTGCCATCCTCACCTTTTTTCAGGTGAGGAAACAGGTCCAGCACGATGACCCTGAGAGCAGCTGGAGTCCTAATTTGAACCTGCATGAAATTTCCCCCTAAACTTCCCCTTCCCTCACCAAATCAAAATAAACCTCCAACTGTCCTACTGGAAACATAACTGGCAGCTCCAATTTGAGTAGGTGGCCAAGTTAGGCAATATCTTTTTAGAGCAAAGCACAATCTCTCATGTCCCCATTTTTCCTTATCTTTTCAGGGTGGTTAGAAAATCACATTTCAATGCTTTTGCCTGATGTTTTATTTCTAAACTTAATATACATGCTAGCTACTCTGTAGACAGAAGCCTTTTATTTATTTCTAAATTCACCCATCTGGCACCCGGCCACAAAATTAATTTGTAAAAGCCTCCTATGAATCTAAGAAATCAAATCCCTTTCGAATGTCATTTGGTTTCGTTTAGCTAAATCATAGATTAATGGTTTGGATTGGGAGGTGGGGTAGAGTATATCTAATAATTAGATCTACACCAGTCCTGCTTAAAGGAAGTATTTGGTCTGAATTATCGGCGTCTGTTACAAACAGCTTACCACAGTCCCCTATCACCCCTGGAGTCCAACACCAGTTTGCTTCAATCTTTGAGTATAACTCCTCACTGGTGCTCTCTCCGCGTGTGTGTGTGTGTGTGTGTGTGTGTGTGTTTCTCACATCCTGGATTTTGAAGGAGTAAGAGTAACAGATATACTGAGAAACAAATCTTACATACAATTTATTTATCCTTTAACATTCTCAAAATATTATCCAAACTATTCTGATACTGAAATGATATCATGGTTCTTCATTTATGGAGAGTTCTCTAGAAAGATCAAAGATCCTTAAACTGCAGAGACTTCCTGGAAGTGTGTGTCTTAAGGCAATGCATGTGTATAAGTACCATATTCTCTTGCAGGAACTCTTTCAATTATTTCATTTATCACAATATCTTGAGAAATGGACAATCTGTCCTCTTGGACAACATTTCTAAGCTTTATTAGATTTGATATTAGCTTTATATCCAGGAATAGGCTTCCATCACTGCCCTATGATTATGGACAAATCTGTTGTTTTTTAATATTTTATTTTCTTTAAAGAATTATTGACTGATGAGAGAGAGAGAGAGAGAGAGAGAGAGAGAGAGAGAGAGAGAGAAAGAAAGAAAGAAAGAAAGAAAGAAAGAAAGAAAGAAAGAAAGAAAGAAAGAAAGAAAGGAAGAAAGAAAGAAATGTTGATTTGTTGTTCCACTTATTTATGCAGTCATTGGTTGATTCTTGTTAGTGACCTAACTGGGGGAATCAAACCCACAACCTTGGCATCTCAGGATAATGCTCAAACCAGTTAAGCTACTTGGCCAGGGCTAAATCTTTTGATTTTAACAGTTCTATCATTCTTTTATTTAATTTTTTTTCAATTACAGTTGGCATTCAATATAATACTAGTTTCAGGTGTAACATTTCATTTTATTTTTAATTGTTGTTTTCACTTCCTTTTTAATTATCTTAAGACCTTAGATCTGCCTTCCTAGAACTCCTTTCCCTGACCACTAGACTTGGTAACCACTTAAAGATTGTTTTCTCACATGATTTGAGTTTAATGACTAGAGCCTGCTTGTATAGTTCTGATTGCTCCAAACAGGTAAGCTCCATTTTTTTAAGTGCACGATTCACATACAACATTTTACTTGTGATACTAAATTGTTCTTAGTGTAATATAATTTTGTTAAGCTATTAAGTTTTATAAAATTGTATGAGGTAAATTGGACAAGTATAGACATTTTATATAGATACATGGCAAAAATTTTATAATGTAATCTCTTAATATAGATCAGTGATTCCTAAGTGAGGGTAAACATACCCCAAAATGATATTTGACAATTTCTAGAGACATTTTGGTTATGTGACTGGGGAGATGCTACTGGCATTTAGTACAGAGAGGGCAGGGGTGCTGCTACATACCTCACAGTGAACAAGAACAGTGCTCTACTACAAAAAAATTATCTATCGAAAAGTTCAATAGTGCTTCTGTTGAGGAGTTGTGATTTAGGTAATGAAAGCACCTTGTGAGTTATCTAGATACAGTGGAACATTTGTTAACATATTACCTTTGTAAAATATATTCAACAGATGAATGGGAAGCCACTGAAAACTAGTATGGCTTGCAAAAGACTTGAATCTTATTATCAACCAAAGTTTATCTAAAGTGCCTAAGATTATCTAATCTAATAAAAGAGTAATACTGAAATTGACCCTTTTGCAGGGATGCCTAAGCCACGCCCACCAGCCAATCAGAGTGGCTATATGCAAATTAACCCAGCCAAGATGGAGATTGGTAGTCACGGAGCTAGAGTAAACAGGCAGCTTCTCCCGGCTCAGGCAACATAGGTGTAACATTGTTTCAATTATAAAAGCCACAGAGCTGAAGCAAACAGCACGCTTCCATTGCACCAGCAATGGAGGAAACTATCTGCCTAGGTCGGCTGGGCCTCTACTAAGGCAACATTCTTTCAATTATAGAAGCCATGAAGCTGAAGCAGACAGGAGGCTTTGTTACCTGCCTAGGCCTCGGCTTAAAGCAATAGTTTCAATTATAGAAAATAAATAAACCCCAGAAACCTGCTTCCAGCCAGCCTTGCTGGGACCTTGGGTCAATGGGAGCTGTGGGCAGCCTGAAAGCCTGAAAACGCCCCTCAGCCCCACACCCAGGCTGCCCAGACACCCAAGTAGGAACCCAAAACCTGAAGGGACTGTGGGCAGCCTGAAAACAGCCTTCAAACCCTCACCCAGGCTGGTCACACCCCCATGGGGTGAGGGTCCACACTGGGGGGCTTGGACAACTTGCAAACAGCCATCAGCCCCTCACCCAGGCTGGCCAGGCATGCCAGCAGGTGAACATCCCCTGAGGGGTCTCAGACTGCGAGAGGGCACAGGCTGGACTGAGGGACACCCCGAGGGCACAAATTTTTTTACACCGGGCCCCTAATATTCTATAATAGCAAAGGTTAATAGAAATAAAGTAATATTTTTTGTACTTTTTATTCATATTTTCTTAGGTAATCTTTGCTCTTTGACATTTCCTACTCCTTCAGAATGAGATGGTTTGGCCTTTTGTCTATGACTCATTTGTTCTTAGACATCATTTTTTATCTTAAAGCAGTTTCAACCCTTCCAACTTCAAGCCAATTATATTTGCAGGTCTTTCCAATGCCTTTAGATAATCCTTGGTACAGACAACATATTTTCTTTTAAAGCCTTATATCCCGGGTTGTAAAGTCCCTATAAATGAATGTTTTCCTTGTGGTGGGAAAATGTCTTATTTAAAAATTGTTTAATAACCTTCCACTGTCAAAGGATAACATTTAGATATGCAGCCACGATAATTGTGTTGATGCTAATTCCCTTCTGCTTGTTATAACTCATGCAGAACTCTCACACAGTTAATATTTTAGTTGTGTGCTATAGTTTTTCAAGTGAAGCAATTCTTGGAAACAATATGATATCATGAGTCTGTTAAAGCTATTAAGTCATGGAAGCTAGAGTGGAAAATGAATACAACAAAAACAATTTATATAGGAATATGTTTCTCAGTGGATCAGTTTCAATATTGCTCCCTGTGGTTGAGTCAAGTTTATCCTAAAGGCCAATGTTTCAGCCATCATCCACATGGACATAAATAACACAGTGATGACAGAAATTGTATTTCCTTCAGATTTAGGTTTAATATAAGTGCATATCTGAAACTTACTTGACAATAAATAATGCTATAAGAGAAGATGGGAAGGCTAATAGTACATACCATTATCTCCCAGGAGGTCATTCTCATTTCTTGCTCTTCTAGTGACTTCTGTCCTTGAGGAAGCTTCTATCATTAAGTAATATAAGTTTTAGCATAAAATCTAAAGCTTGATTATATAACGACTAATGCAGCCATGCTGTTCTGCTCTCCAGATGACTGTCCAGTGCCCTTGTGTCCTCTCTGGAGTGCTCAAAGGCTTCAAGAACTACTGAAGCTATTGATATCTCATGAAGCCAACTGCCTTTTCTACTCCCTGTCCAAATAGTTGCCCAGATGTCTACTAAATCCTCATCTTTCTTTCCACTGTGCAAACTCCTCAGTGTTTGTGAGCTATAAACAATCTTTTGCAAATAGAAGACAGAAGACCCTGAACATGTAGATACTTTTTACAGCCTGGGTGGAATTCAATTTACTCTGTTATAGAAATGCAATTTTGCAGCATATTTCTGCATTGATCATATGTAGTTTGGAGTGTCAGCAGGGCAAAAAGGGGTTGAGAAGTGATGGTAACAAGGAACTTGTAACTTTTCAACAAGAGTTTATTGAGGTAGTATGCAGAGACAGGGCGAAGTGTGTTTATTTTGTGATTTTTTTTTTCATACATGAAGGGAAGAGAAAAAGGTGATAAAAAGAACTAGCCAGCAGAAGGGACAGAATGTAGTCAGAAACTGACTTTAGATTATGACATACAAAAAATAAGCAGAAAAGCATTAGCCTGATTTAAAAAGTGCATTTTGAAGTCACATAATATTTGCCCAATAAAATAACATGCTAACAATGTCTTCTTGCACAATATTTTTACTATGAGCAGTAATAATTCCTAGAAACTTCTTTATCTGATGGAATTAGGTTTCATAATTGGATGAGTCATAGAAAAATTCAGCCAACTATAGTAATCATTAAGAAATATCTATCTTAAATTTTTAATTTTCACTATAAGCATAAAATGTATTATCATTTATCAATCTTTTATTTTTAAAAATTTAAAAACATTTATCTTTATTGTTGAAAGTGTTACAGATGTTCCTGTTTTTTCCCCGTTGACCCCCTCCACCCGCCCCTCCCAGGCCTTCATCACACTATTGTCTATGTCCATGGGCTATGAATATATGCATGTAAGTTCTCCAGGGAGAGCAAATGGTAGATCAGAGATTCAAATCCAGGCTGTCTTGACCCAGAGTTTGTGCCCTCAGGCCCTGAAACCCTGCAATATCATATTATTTGAGAGAGTGGGCTCTGGAATTACGCTGCTGAGATTCAAATGTTGGCTAAAACTTTTTCAGTGTAACCTGGAAAAACTACCTAACCCCTATTATGAACTTGGCTTCCTCAAACATAAAATCAGATTTAAAAACTACGGTACTTGCTTTATAGAGCTTTGTAGTGATTAAACAACATAATAAATTTAAAGGGCTCAGAAGAGTCCTTGACATTAAAGTAGCATTCATTGAGCATTAGCCATCTCCCCTCCCCACCCCCTACCCATACACACACCCTGCCGTGTTGCCTTTAGCTTTCAAGTAGGACATTGAGTGGGTGGTTCAATTAGACCACTTTTATAATTCCCTCTAATCCTGAAATGATACCAACACTCTCATATCTGTGTTTTTAGATGTCATTCCCAAGCAATTTCATTTCTTGCCAGCTTTCCTGAGAAACTTCTTATCCAATGCCATGAAGTTAACTCCTCCTTTTGTCTTTTGTTTTGTTTTACATTTTAAAATCTATTTTAACAAACATTTATGGAATCTTTACTTTTTACCATAAAACATTTTCATATAAGTAGGCCCATAGACTCAAATAAATTTTAAGGTCCTTGAGTTGGGGCCAGATGGTGGGCTGCCTCTCATTTCACTGAGCATTATTCTGTTCTGGGCACATGGTTATTACTCGAAAGATATTCATTAAAATCGGTGATTTTGACAAAAAGAAAAGACTGTTGATTTTTCTCTAGAACAGAGATTCTCACATCTTATGGGTTAGAAATAAAGAAAAATATATGTTTAGAGAAAAAATAACCATAACTTTAACCTTTAGTTACTCGTAAAAGGAATATTGTCATTTTTTTCTTTAAATTTAAAGAGTACTTTAAAAAAGTGTTGAAGATGGTTAAGTCATTGTTTTTTGTTTGAATGGCTGCACTGAAGATCATGTTAAAAAGGCTACTAATCCATGTTGATTTAAATAATTTTCTATGAGTTATTTTGATAAATACTAATGTAAGACATACAGGGAATTCTATCACACCTAATATATTAATTAGAACATAATTGAACATTTATGGCCTGTGTCTTTTTGAGTTTATTAGATAGTATATCATTTCCTGATTAGTGTTTCTCAGAGTATAACAAACAGCTATGTGATTACATTAAAACGGTGATTTTCAACTGGTGTGCCCTACAATTTCTAAAACATTCAAACCCTGACAATTTAGTCAGGGACACTGATCTCTTTCCTCTTAGATTACAGATTATCAAATACAAAAGTGACAATAGCCAACACAATAGCTGTCTGGTGTAAATTAATCAAAATTATACTTTTTTTTGTTGGTCATATAGGCAAAAATATATTTTTTGGTGTGCCATAGATTTTTAGTAATTAGTTTATGTGCTATAAAACTAATTATGAAAAAGGTTGAAAATTGCTGCATTAAAACCTCAACTGGCACATCAATTTCAGGTTAAATTAAGATGTCTACCTTTACTTTATTTGCTAAAAAAATTAATTCATTACTTAATTAAGATGTCTGATGGGAGCTACTGGTGGTAATTTTTTTATATCCTTTACTACTGTTTTCTTAGATGTGGATATTAGTCTGCTGTAAAATGAAGCTCTCGCCTCTGTCTTTTTAAAGTACTTAATAGCGAGGGGGATATAACTTGCAGCTTGAAATAAGTTTTTCAGCACAGTATACCAACTTAGTAGTAAAAAACTATGTAAAAAAATGACTTTGGGTTTATCAAACTCTAAAAATTTTATTTAATCATGTGTAGACCATTAAACTAAAAAGCAATATGAAGGAGGCATTTATCTTGTCATTTTATTTTTATATATTTTAAAGTATACAAGGGCCCTTATTACTCATCAGTTGTGAGATTACTCAGATGGTTCTGAGTAATTTATTAGTGTCATATTTTTGTATCTATCCTATTATTTTCTTGTAACAACTGTTTTCTATGATTATAATTACAGGACTGTAAGTTTTGCTTAGTAAGGCAATAAAGCATTCTTTTTTACTTTTTACAATTTCTTTTTAAAAGTCATCCTAGGTTATTCTCTTTGTACATTTTTTCTTATTTTCACTTTTGGACCATTGTTTCATATTGATGGTTTAAATTTTCCTTTAATTTACTCAATTTAAGGATTTTAAATTATAACTCTTTTTTTCTATCACAGCCATTTATTTTTAAAGGTGAGGAATCAAAACATATCTAGAAGTATAAAAGTCAAATTTAAAAGTAAACCTTCATTTGAAAATGGAAGTTTTATTATATAGCAATAATTTAATTTTACTTTAATATAAAAAGCAAAATAAAGCACACGATAGTATACATTTTAATCTACTTTAAAATTTTTCACCTGAACTTTAATGGGATATAAAAAGTTCAACTGTGAATAAAAATTGTTCAATCATTTTCTTTCTGCCAAATTTATAAATCCAATTTGATTAGATAGTGTGGTCTTAAATTTTAAGGTTTATTGATGCAATGCATGCTACCTATCCTACTAAAATTCAATGAGAACATCTTGGAATTTACAATGAGAGAAATGATACACATAGAGCAGTAAAGACAATGAAATAAAACTATCAACAGAATGAAAAAGCAACCTACTAAGTGGGAGAAAATATTTGCAAATCATTATCTGATGAGTTAATATCCAAAATATGTAAATAACATATAACTTAGTAGTAAAAAAATCCAATTAAAATTGAGCAGATGACCTGAATCAACAGTTTTCCAAAGAAAACATACAGATGTCCAACAGGTACATGAAAAGATGCTCAACATCACTAATAACGAGGGGAATATAAATCAAAACCACAGCGAGATATCACCCATACCTGTTAGAATGATTATTATAAAAAAGAGAAGGGTAACAAGTGTTGACAAGGATATGCAAAAATGGAAACCCTTGTGCACTGTTGGGGGGGGAATATAAATTGAAAAACAGTATAGAGGTTCCTCAAAAAATTATAAATAGAACTACCACATGATCCAGCAATCCCACTTCTGGATATATATATCTGAAGAAAATGAAATCACTATGTTGAAGAGATAGCTACACCCACATGTTCACTGCAGCATTATTTACAATAGCTAAGATGTAGAAACAACCTACATGTCCATCAAAGGATGAATGAATAAAGAAATTGTGATCTATATACATGAAAGCCGAAGTGACTGGCCAGTAGCTATGATGTGCGCTGACCACCTGGGGACAGATGCTTAATGCAGGAATGGAAACCACAGGCATGGAAACATGGAACAGACTGATGAATCTCAGAGGAAATGGGAGAGGGATGAGGGCTGGAAGAGGTTAAACTAAGATCTTATATGCACACTAGAGGCCTGGTGCAAAGATTCATGCACCAGTGAGGTCCCTCAGCCTGGCCTGCGGGGATCGGGCCAAAACTGGCTCTCCAACATCCCCTGAGGGGCTCCCAGATTGCGAGAGGGCATAGACCAGGTCAAGGGACCCCACTGGTGCACAAATCTGTGCACCAGGCCTCTAGTGTATACATAATAGACTATTTATCAACTATAAAAAGAATGAAATCTTGCCATTTGTGACAACATGGATGGATCTTGGGGGCATTACATTAAGTGAAATAAGTCTCAGACAAAGAAAAATACCGTATGATCTCACTTATGTGTGAAATCTAAAAAAAAAAAGAGAGAGAGAGAGAGAGAGAGAGAGAGAGAGAGAGAGAGAGAGAGAGAAAGAAAAAAAAAGAAACAAACTAAGCTCATAGAAACAGAGAACGCGTTAATGGTCACCAGAGGCTGGGGATGAAAGTGTGTGAAATGGGTGAAGGGTACAAACTTCCAGTATAAAAGAAGTAAGTCATGGGGATATAATGGACAGCATGGCGACTATAATTAATAGAACAGTACTGCATATTTGAAAGTTGCCAAGAGAGTAAATCTTAAAAGTTTCCATCACAAGAAAAAAAATCTGTAATTACGTATGATGATGGATGTTGATTAGACTTATGGTGGAAATTATTCTGTAATGTATACAAATACTGAATCATTATGCTGTACACCTGAAACTAATATAATTTTGTATGTCAATGACATCTCAAAGGAAAAGATTACAAAAGTCTTCTGAGAAACGTCAAGGACAAGTCATGTTTTAACGTTAAAAAGCAAACTTTGTCTTTCAAGCGGAAAGGAAACACTGCTCTCCTGTTTGGGTGCATATGTGTCTCTGACAATATACCGAAAATGTTCCCTCCTTCTTCCCCTACCCGAAACACTCCCCCTTTTGCTACCAATTTTCTATGCATTAGAAAGAGATTGATGTTTAGGAAGAAACAATAATGCCTTTTGACTTTGTTTTAGGAAGACCCTTCTCACTCCATGCAAAACAAGAACGAGGAAGGGTAATCCGAACAGAGACACCCTCTTCATATGTAACTTCTCCCTTCCCCCTTTGAGACCAAGCTCTAGTCAAAAGACATATTGAAATAATGAGACTAGCACTGGCCAAGAAGTATCGTTATGTCATGAAAGCCCAGTCCACCACTTCCCTCTACCACAGTGTCCCTGAAAAGAGGAAAATGGCTAATTTTGCTCCCTCTATAGAGAAAGGATCCTGGGAAAATAGAAGCAACATCTGACTACTCACTCTTCAGTGCTTGGACAGCAGTCAATGGTGGTGTTTTCAGACTATTGACCATCTTCCAAAATACAACAATGAGAATCTTGAACAATCTCTTCAGGAAGGCAGAGAAGCAGAACTCTCAAAGAAGTCTCCCTTGGGAAAGAAACAGCTTGCTTTATATTTTTCCCTTACCCCCCCCCCCCCCCCCCCCCCCCCCCCCCCCCCCCCCCCCCCCCCCCCCCCCCCCCCCCCCCCGCGCTCCAATAAGAAACCTGCTGAAGGGAACACCATATTATTTCCAGCCACCTATCCATGCCAACTCTCCTATTCAACTTCTTGGTCTCATATCCATAGTCATGCTGTCCTCTCTGACAAAGATTCTGTCAGCCTCCTCTACATCTTTTCTGCATCAGGTCAAGCTTGAATTCCCCTTTTGAACCTTGTTAATTCTCAGTCATCTGGATGCTTCCTTAGCAGTAGCTAGGGTTTGATTGATCCCATCTCCCTCAGCGCTTACTTCTCCAATTGCTAAATTGTCTACTATTTCACTATGGTCCTGTGGATTGAGGATCATACTTGTTTTGATTAATTCCCCCAAATAATAATTTATTCTGGGTGTGTGGGGGGGATTGTTTGCTACTTTTAGATTCACCTAAAACATTTTGAGGAATCCTGTTGTCAGGATATTTACTTGGACTCCTATTCATCAAGTTCAATCTTTTCTATTGTTTCTCTGTGCCATGGACATACATTTGGAGATGGACACGCTAATGATTAGAAATAGTTTCACTTGAACTTAGGTGCCAAGCACTCAAAAATCCTATTCTTTGCTAGAATAAGAGCAAACTGCCTGAAGGACTGTGAAAGCAAGGTAGGGATTCCTGAGTGTAAGAGGAAGAAGAATCCTGTTCTATTCCCTCCCACTCCATGAGAGGCCCTCTGGATGGTTGAAGGACACTGTAATTGGCCCCCCACATTTTCTAGTGTTGATATTACTCCATGAGTACAGACCAAGGCAGGGATTTCCGTTCTCAATTCCAACCCCACAAAAACAGAATAAACATGTTATGCTAACAGCACAATAGTTGTTTCTTTGGCTGAAGGGTTTGTGGATTGCTGAGTTTATCAATCTGAGTTTTTATGTAACAAAAACATAAAAACTAATTTGATATTGTTTTTGTTTAATTTTCATATTCAAATAAAGCTCAAGTTGAAATAATATTTGGTAGAGAGACTAAGTGAGGTAAATTACACTTTTACTTAAATCCCCACTAAATGGAAGGCCCGAGGGAGTGTATGTGTGTGGATATGTGTATTTCTATTTTCAGGATATAAGAGAAGTAATGTAATGCAGTGGTTGTTCTAAGAGACTGGTTTTATGTTTGTGTGAAAGTAAACTGAAGGAAATTATGAAATTCCTTTCCCAGGGGATCTTTAATAGTTTCATGGGTGCAACTGCTGGGATCTTAATGATAAATTCTGCCTGCAGGCAGGGTAATGGATTTTGAAGACCTTTCATGGAATTTTATGCCCCCAAGAGTATACGGAATTGAGTTCAGGAGTTGAAAGGAATAAGGATTCAAAAAGTATATTCCCTTCAGGGAAGTCAGTTTTCTGACCTTGGGTTTGAGTTTCTACATCTGTAAACTTAGTATTAGATCAATGATTCTTAACATTTTTGTTGTTGTATAATACTAAAGGGGGAGATCATAACTTTTCTGAAGCCCATCCATTAACTCTCTGGAATCCATGGGGCTAACCTGAAATACTAAAATTAATGATTTTTAGGGTTGCACATACTATAGTTGATTCCTGTGCCCAGCCGGCACAGCCTTGGGTGAACCTGAGAGGGGGCAGGTGAAGGATTTAGAAAAGACAGACAAGAGAAGAAAGCCGGGCGCTAGGTGAGACACTACCTTCTCTGGAGGGACAGCGCCACAGCCCGCAAGCCAGTCTTTCATTTAAAGCCAGATTGCAGGAGGCAAAGTAAGGGCTGGTCGAGATGTTCACAACCGTCTCCTGGGTTTTGAATCTACTCCATACACGCACCTGATCAAGCTTTGTTTACTGGCTGCACCTCAGGCAGCCCCCATCACTCAGCCACGTGGGACCAATGGTCAAACCCTAACCTGTCCAAACACTGATTCCTATATTTCAAACATTTTGAGAGTACTAAGAGAATTACTAGGACACTTCTGTTTTTAGGAAACCGATAATCTCATGTGAAAGACAGTGTGCTCACAGAAAAAAAAGGAATAATTGCATTTGGTGGGATTATAGGCTTCAGTGCACACCTATGCATATGAGGAAACAGATCAGAGTCATGAAGTGGGGACGACTCAAAGCATCCAAGTAGATTCAACTCAAGGAAACTGTTCTAGGTAGAGGCAAGGAAGTACAGGAAAAAATGTCAGAAACTCAGTAGTGTCAGAAACATCAGGCACATTGAACTTAAGGGGAACTTTATTTAGTCTTCTTTTAAAAGCAATCTAGTTTAAAAATGAGTTGCAGCCCCGACCGATTTGGCTCAGCGGAGAGTGTTGGCCTGCGGACTGGAGGGTCCCGGGTTCAATTCCGGTCAAGGGCATGTACCTTGGTTGTGGGCACATCCCCAGTAGGAGGTGTGCAGGAGGCAGCTGATCCATGTTTCTCTCTCATCCATGTGTCTATCTCTCTATCTCTCTCCCTTCCTCTCTGTAAATAATCAATAAAATATATTTAAAAAATAAATGAGTTGCAGTTAAGAGAGAACAACGAACATGGGACCTAAGAGTGAGATAGACAGAGGAGAGGCTGGGCACTGGTCAGGGGCTCACCTGTGTGCCAACTGTTCTCCACCTGGGAAATGACGTCGCAATCGGTTCCTTCAGTT
>PVJC01034021.1:0-19052 GCA_004026665.1 Murina feae
AGGGAAAGGGAGAGGGAGAGGGAGAGAAGAAGGGTACATCTGGCTCTCAGGGTCCTGAAGAATATTCAGGAATCCTCCACTGTAGATGGTAGGTCTGTCCCTACTTAACATGCTAGTAGTGTCTCAAGAAGAAAGTTAACACACATTTGAAGGACTAGGTTACAATAAGGATTTGACAACATGACATTTATGGTTTAAGTGCCCCTCAGGAATCATGTCCTCAAAGTGTTCAATCGTGTAAGATGGTGAGCAAACAATTTAAGTGTACTCTAAAATGATCTCAGCAGGAGCACAGTCTTGTAAACAGCCACATCCACACCTTCATTCTGTGAAGTAGCTTTTCATTGCTGTCCCTTTATTCCTTTACAGCCATAAGTCTTTGACCAAGTCACTTATCATCTGCTACCGATTCTTAAAATGTCTTCTAAGGAAATCTGATGTAAGATGGTGTAGACTGTTATAGTAACTGTGAAATACAGGATGTCATTTATATTGTAAAAAGCACCCTTTCCACTACTTAACATTTAATCTTCTTAACCCTAGTGTTGTGGCTCATGGAAGGGTAAGGGTGTTGGCATTTATTGTCATAATTCTACAACATTTAACATGGATAGACTATTTTACAATTTGTAGAAGTATTTTATCCATTTTATCACAGCTCATTCTCACAACAGCCTTTCTGAAATTCTAGTTAGTGAAACTGAGACCCAGAGATGTTAAACATGCTGTCCCAGTTCAGAGAGCTGGTTCGTGACAGACCCAGGACTTGAACCCAAATGTTCAGTCCAAATAAAGTGCTCTTGCCATGAAACTTGAACTTTTGCTTGTTTTCAAAGCTTGTGTGTAGAGTTGGAGGACAAAGCTTAGTAGGACATAGAAGACTATCCTTCACCAGCATGAACCTGAGGACCCACTCAATGTAGATTCAGTTCCAAACAAGTATTAAGACTACAAAGGCCAGGCAAGAGGATGTCACTGCTGTGTAGAGAGACCCAGGCTCAGCAGCCAGTGCTCTGACCACTGACTCACTCGGAGAGAGCTGTTGGGAGTAGAGAGTTAGACTTTGCCACTCTTTCCTGCTACGACGCCCTCTGCACCAGAGAATTCTCCAGAGGTCATGAGGCAGTTGTCCTCCTAAGGCCTTTGGGGATTTCCAGCCCTGTTTGAAAAAGACAACCTTCTTCCCTCCCATGTATCTCTCTGTACATTCTTCTACCTTCTTCTACCTCCTCTCCCTCTGGTAGTCAATATACAGATGATATATTATAGGGTTGTACATCTGAAGCCTCTATATTTTTATTAACCAATGTCACATCAATAAATGCAATAAAAAAGAAAAGGGGAAAAACAAAGGAAAAAAAATAAGACATTTTTCAACCGTTTCCCATTTAAGATAGCTACTGACAAGGTGCTAATGATACGCCTAGGGCCCTTCGCTTCAAGTACTTTAAGGAGTGTTTTACTTGAACTTGAATTAGAACATTTTAAAAAGAAAATCCAGCTTGCTTTAGACCACCCTCCTTTGGGATTAGGTTAAAACGAAAGCCATTATCTGCTTGTGGCTTTGCTGAATCAATGAGTTTTACTTACAATAAACCCACATGTAGTAGTTCTTTTTCATGAAACGATGGCATAGGCATTTTTTGAGCCTTGAGTTTTGAAGAAGACACACAAGCTCCCCCACCCTGATCATGAGAGCTGGCATCAGGCCGTGTTCACCGGCAGTGGCAACTCTTCCTTGTCTGACACTCAACAGGCCGAGGTATAGATTCTGCTTAAAGTGAAATAGTGGAAGAAGAGCTATGATAGAAGGGATTAGTCACATTTGGAAATCACAAGAATGGCTTGTTTTTCTGAATGTTGCTTTCAGGTGTACCTTTCTTTCAATGTTTGAGTCATCTCTTGTTCAAAGTCCATGGAGATCCAATAACCTGGCCCTTTGCGGGGCAAGCATAATGGACTGCACACATGGCCTAGGCTTAGCAGTCACAGCTGGGCAAAGCTACCTCACCTATTTTTTTAAATCTAAGGCTCCGTTGATTCTAAGATGCACCATTTTATGTTAATGTATTGCAAAGAAAGAAAAAATGCCCAGCAGATGCTCCCATCGGCCTCTGGTGGCTCCGACATGTGTCCTGTCTTTTCTGATGATACTTGGTGATTTCTCCCGCCTTCGTTTCATTCCTTGGCATTTGAGAGGCACATGCCTTTTTCACGTTTACCTGTGACAAAAATAGCACAGCTCTATCCTTGTTGTGGCTTTACCTAAAGAACTTGTTCGTTGCCTTATAAGAAGACAGGGAGTGTCAGTCCTTACTTTGAGATTATTACTTCACTTGTAATATCTAATTAACATGCAATGTCTCATTTTGACAAAATGATTCTGTTGCAACTGTGAACAATTGTCTAGTCTTTCTGAAGACTGACAAGTTCTGCCATTTATGTTAGCGTTGCTGCTGGCCAACAGTATTCCTACGATGCCATAAATAAGACACATTCCAAATTTGGAAAAGTTAAAATGTGAAAAAGTGTGATTTAATTTTGAGGGAGTCTAACAGCCAGGAAATGAGAAAACCTTCCATCGATGGGAATTTCAGGTCCAATGACAAGAGAGCATTGAAGCAGTAAGTTAGTGTTCCCCTCAGTGACACAAATTTTAGGTTTCTTCACGATTACAGACCCCTGAACTTCCTTTTTCTTTTCCTTTTTTTTTCCATTCAATGTTATTTTATTTTAGTTTCAGATGTGAAGTATAGTGGTCAATTAGATATTCTATAAAGTGATCCCCCCAATAACCTTAGTACCCACCTGGCACCATATGTAGTTTTTGCAATGTTAGTGACCACATTCCCTATGCTGAACTTTATGTCCACGTGAATCTTTTGTAACTGCCAATCTGTACTTCTCAATCCCTTCACCTTTTCACCCCTCTCCCCGCCCTCACCCTGGCAACCATCAGTCTGTTCACCGTATCTATGTATCTGTTCCTGTTTTGTTTGTTTATTTTGTCCTGCCTTGATCTGTCTTTTTTTTTTTTTAATCCTACCAGGTGAGCCATGGGCATCTTGGTGCTGATTATTTTTCCAATGTTTTTATTGTTAATTACTTACAATGCCTTTGCAAAAAGAAAATAAGCTATTTTTTTTTTCCTTTTAAACATAGGGGAAAACAAAACAAGATAGTTTTTTTTTTTTTCTCTTTTGGTACTAAAGACTATGATTTTCTGCAAGTCAATAAAACTGACTAATCTTGTTACGGAAGTCAATATTTCCATTTGCAAACACTTTCTTTTTTTGACTACTTCAAACAAATTATTTTATTTTTATTGGGGTAATGCTGTTAGTAATTACATAGGTTCCAGGTATACAGCTCTAGAATACAACGTCGAAACACATTGTGTTGTGTGTTCACCACCCACACCCAGTCTCCACCACCATTTATCCCCTGCTTTGCCCTTTTCTACCCTGCCCCCTTCCCTCTGATAATAATCATCCTGTTGCCTGTGTCTAAGAGGTTTATTTTTCCTTTTTGCTTAATCCTTTCTCCTTTTTTTCACCAGTCCTCTGCTCCCCAACTCTTGCCTCTGAAGACTGTCAGTCTGTTTTCTGTATCTGAGAGATAGGCTTTTTTTAATGACTATAGGCCCCTGACCTTCTTTTTCTTTTTTTAAAAATATTTTTTATTGACTTTTTACAGAGAGGAAGGGAAAGAGCTAGAGCGTTAGAAACATCGATGAGAGAGAAACATCGATCAGCTGCCTCCTGCACACCCCCTACTGGGAATGTGCCCGCAACCAAGGTACATGCCCTTGACCGGAATCAAACCTGGGACCTTTTAGTCCTCAGGCGGATGCTCCATCCACTAAGCCAAACCGGTTAGGGCATAACCTTCTTTTTCTTAGGGCAGGTGTGTACTTTAGAAATTCTTATACAATTTAGCAATTATAAATTCTTCCTCTGCCTCTTTGAAATGTAAATCTTCTGCAACTCAGAAATGCCTTCTCCTGGACCTTTCTTTTGAAATGTAGTCATTGAAGGAATAGCATCCCTGTCTCCTGGGCTCTGTGGGAGGTGGGAGTCTGACTCCTGTGGGGTAATCAGTTAGCAAACATCATGGGGTAATTACAGGGACCAACCCTCCCGCCAAAATCCTTCCTTACTTTTCCACCATTTAACCCAGTTCTTAAACCCACTGCCTGTTCTTTTCAGTGGAGTTGAGATCCTAATCTCTCCCCTCCTGCAGTCTTCTTGCTTGTAGTCTCCTTTGCAGCCTGCATGGTCAGTGCAGTTTTTCTTTCACCAGAGTAAGCTGGCTCTGAAGAATAGGTCGGCATTGAAATGATCCTTTCTGCACACTTAGCACATCCTACTTTGAATAATGGCTTTTTAAAATTATACATTAGTTTAAAATTATCCCATATAGTTTATATGTTTTATGATAATAAAATCCCAACAGTATAGTTTCCTCTGTAATATTTCCCTATTGTAAATGCTGAGTGTGTGTTGAGAATATAATTCATGGCTAGAACTATTTGTTTTTATTATTTTGAACCACGGGAGTTTAGAGATGAAAGGAAATTCTTCCTAATTCAAATATCTAATTTTTCAGGTTGATATTCTATGGTCCGGGGAGATTAATGATTTTCTCAGGATCACATAGCTAGTTAATGGCTGACCCAAAACAATCCCGTGTTGCTTTCATAGACAAATGACCCCCAACATGGAGCTGTGCATTAGACACCCGGAGGCTTGCAAGAATGCTGATGCACTTGAACCAGTCAGGATCCATTCATTGATGCCCCATCGCTAGGTGTGGGCCTGGGCATCTGTGGTTTGTGAAAAGCTCCCCAGGTATTTTCTAAGCTCAACTAAAATGTTGCCAGGTCTGAGAACCACCAGCATAAGCTTTCTCCCTCTATGTAACATACTGAAATCTGGCAAGAAGCTAATTGCTGCCTTACCTCCTGCTCTTTAGCCTTTGTGCACTCAATACATGCTTACTCTCGAAGAAGCTGGCACCTCTCAGTGATGTCTCCCTGTGCTTTCTTGCCCTAGAAGTGTGTATAGCTGCCTGTGATACAGCTGTTTGACTGGCTCAGGTAGCTCACAGGGCCTGGGAAGGTGGCCTTTGCACGAAAACAAATAGACTTGATGGCCCTCTGAAGCGGGACACAGAGGCAGAGAGTTTCCATGAACGTCCACTAGACTGTCGGCTCACAGATCAGGATGGTGATAGTGTGTGTGTGTGGGTGTGCGCACGTGCACACGTGCTATACTTCACGAGGGTAGCTACTAGGAAGCAAGACATTTATGTAAATGCAAATGATGTTTTTATTAAATAAGTAAGTGAGCCTCACAGTAATAATTGCAATCAAAAAGGAAGCCAGGTCCCTCTGCCCTGGAGAACATCGATCGTTGTGAGGGTATTTAACAAAGCCTTTTACAACTATTATCACATGCCTTCACTGCAAGGTTTCGAGTAAGAACCAAACTTTTAAGTGGGAGTTTTTAATGTTTAATCCCTTAGACATAAATTAAACTTAACCAGGAGATTGAAGTGTCTCCTCCCCCCTCCTCCCACGCAGTGTGGGCCTCGCCTCCGTTTGCTGAGGTTTGCAGTATTTGCACAAGCACTGGCGGGACTGCTATGATTTGGGGAAAGAATAAGAAACTATATATTTAACAATTTTTTCCTTTTATGAGCAACTTAAATTGGCAAGGAAAACACAATTAAGTAATTTCAAAGATATAATTTTATGGAGATTTAAACACTACATCCCTAAACACTGTTTAAAAAAAGACACTTGTAATGAAGTTTTTTTTTTTTTTATAGTTCTAGTCTTTGTGAGACAGTGGTGAAGAAAATTGCCAAGAAAGGGATTTTTGCAGGTATAGTTTGAACATTCCCAGCCTGCAATGTTGAAACAGAAAAAGGTGCAAGTGACTAGAGATTTCAGATGTGGAAAGAGCCGAGATGTCACCTGGCATGGCTCCTGAGACTATTAACTCGGGGAGGCCTGCAGACTCTATCCCTCAGCCTCTGATGGAAAATATCTTACCTGCAAATTAGAGACATCTTGCCACAGACAGTGCAGAAGGCATGGGAAATTACCAGATGTCTTTAACCCTTCTGTTTTCGCACCCTGTCTTTGTAACCTTTCAGTGCAAGGTTTCATTTCATAGTTACCTCTGACAGCATCAAAAATTTGTTTCCCCAAGCTGGGGAACCCCGAGCTTATGAGAGCACTGGGAACCCCGAGAACTGGGAACCCCGAGCTTGTGAGAGCACTGACTCCATTGCAATGCTCTGTTGGGTGCAACATTTTTTAGAACATGGGGAAAAATCTGATTCTATAGTTCCCCTCTCCCTTCCCACTCCCTCCCCAAGTTGCCTCCCTTCCTAAGTGTGCATTCAGTGACACCAGGCTGCAGCTGGAAATCAACGTAGTGAGGACATTTTCATCAAGGAAATCTGCAATTTTTGAGAGCAGGTTGTGAAGTCTGAGCCCACCACTGTCTCAGGAGTTGAGCACTATGAGCCTGCCTTCTCAGCTCTACATCAGTCTTTCGAGGTTTGTCCTCAGAAATCCAGGCCATTGATAAGAAGGGTCCTGGTAGGATCCCTCGCTGGTCTAATTGTGAGCAAGGAGTGTACCTGCTTATCTGTATGTATGTGCTCTGCTAAGATATAGTCCTTGTTGTATTAAGCTATTTTAGGAATTCAACAAAATGTTGCCCCAAAGTGCTCAGCAGAGGTCCTCGAACATCATAAGAGTAGGGGTGGGGGGACCAGTAGCTGTGATTGTCTTTAGTTAGCGTTTATGGTACGATAGCTCCTGGTCCCCAAGGTCTTGCAATGTGCCATGCGCTATGCTGAGCCGCTACCTGAGTCATCAGGCTGGAGCTTAAAGCCAGGAGGTTTAAGAGAAAGGGCACCCTGAAATGGCTTTTACTTTTCCCCGAAACGTTTCATCCAACCACAACGTGTACAGTTCTGATTACACACTAGGACACGGTACAGATTTACTGCCAACTCCAAATTGAATACATTTTTTAGGACACTTGGCAGATTGTTAGAATGGCGATTCCAAAGTCTTTCTTCCTTTTCTCTTGTAGAGAGCCCTAATGTATTTGAAAATACCTGCCATAGATAGTTCTGGTGGCTGGGTGGGGGCTGGAGGGACTGAGCAAAAAAGAGAAGGAATTTATGGACAAGGACAGTGGTGATTGCAGAGTCCAGGGGTGGAGGGGCACAGTGGATGGAGATGGAAGAGGGTATAGAGGAGACATGGTGATGGAAAAAAATTAAAAAATTATTTAAATTAAAAGAAAAAGAAAATGCCTGCTATAACATAATCTGCTTAACAAGATCATGATCTCTGCTCTGAGGAGAGAACTAAGGAGTGCATGGAATTTCCTATGCTCTTCTCAGGTCTGCCTTTTGCCTCTCAGAGCATATAACCCTCTTGGCCATGATTACTCACTTTCCGCTTCTAAAGTCCCTCAACTCGTGGCTCTCTCAACCCAAAAGAGGAGCCCAGCTGTGGTTGGTGACATGCTAACAAGCCTCAAGGTGTCCTTCTGCCTGTGTTCACCCTACCCAGTCCTCTCCTTTCGGTGGGGGTGACTGAACATGTGGGCCCAGCTGACTGTGAGGGAGGAAGATTTCCTTAGAGGACGTGTCCCAATCAGGTGAGCCCTGAAAAGGGGCGGGCCTTTCCTGCAGTCCACCATTCAAAGCGCCCGGATGATTTCAAGGCAGGGAGGCTGCCTGTCCCCACTTCTGAGTGTGAGGAAGCCAATTTGCAAGGACTCCAGAACAGCTGTAGGAGCTAAGAGTGACCTCCAGCCCATAGGCAGCCAGAGAAGGGGACCTCAGGCATGTAGGCTCAAGGAAATGAATCCTTTCAACAGCCCCAAGGACTTGGAAGTGGATTTTTCCTCAGAGTCTCTGAAAGAGAACTCACACACTGACTGCAAGGCTGAGTCAAGGGCACACTGCTGACTGACAGAGCTGTGTGATGGCAGATGGCTGCTGTTTCTAGCTGCTGAGGTGTGGTAGGCTGCTGCACAACAGGGACAGGCCATGCTAGCTGTCATGTGACCTTTCACTGTTGCCCCCAGTGTATAGTTTCAATGTGGTCACCATATTCCAGGCTCTCTCATCAGCCCGAGAACTTCCTCTTTCTTCTGAATCACCCCCACTTCCCAGTGTCCCTTCTTGAAATGGGTGGCATCCTTCCAAGAGGACGTGCACAGGTTACATCAGCATGAAGAAGAATAAGTGCTTTCTGAAACAGGCACAGTAGAAATAATTGGATAAAAAAGCCTTTGGCTAAACCTTAGACCCGTCTCTCTACTGTGGCATTCTTTGCACGTGGGCGATTATTTCCATGTCAGTCATGAACTCCTTGGGGCAAAGGGGCTCTGCTCTGTCATCTATAAACTCCAAGTACAGTACTCAGTGTGTTATAGGTGCTCAATAAACGTCTTCTACATTTACCCAAAAAGGAAGCATTTGCCAATGATAGGATTTACGCCTTGCTGAGACTAATTGAAGTTTTTCTTCCAAACTTGAAAAACAACAGAAGGATGTGAAGAGCTGAGGAATGCACCAGAAAGTAAATGGCTTTCTCAGAATCAGAAAGCAATTTTTATGAAGCAGAGGTGTTGGCAAGCTCTTACCAGGTGGAGATGAAAAACTGAACAAAAATAAAAATGAGACACCTTAGACTTGGCCATTGAACAAACAAGACAGGAGGTGACAATACCAAGCGCTTAGAGCCCTTTGTTTCTCTGGTTGGGGCAGGGCGCCTCTCTCCTTGGAAAGAGACTAGGTCATGCACACAGGGACAGCCCGGGGGGGGTTGTCCACAGTGAAATTAATAGTAAGAGAAGAAAACCCACTCATAGCTGAAAGAAATGGAACAAAGGGGAAGAAGCTGGAGTGCTGCAGGCGAGGCTGGGCTTCCCCACAGGGCTCCTTTCTAGCTTGGTTAGCCTGGTTCTCAGAGCACAGTCTGGGAAACATCAAAAGGAAGCAAGCAATCGAATAACAAAAACCCAAACCCAGACTGATGCTGTGATTTGCTGTGTTTGTACTACACACATGTGTGATATCAGCAACAGTCTGACAGATCTTAAGCTGGGGGAACTGCGGCTCAGAAGGGCAGCGACAGCCTAAAGTTGGCAGACATGACTGACGAGAAAGGATTGTGATGTCAATTTCTGCCCTCTTTCTATACATCCGATTGTCTCTCAGAGAACAGAAAAATAATTTGAAATTACACCCCAGTTCCTCAGATTTGCTGTGAGAATCAGATGAAAGAGCTATGTTCTTGGGAAAGTCATTTAATTTCTCTGAAAAAAAACAAACAAACCAACAACAACAAAAAACCCAGAACAAAACAATCCAATAACTCACTCAGCTCTGGCTGGCTTTGATGGCCTAACTAGGAATTTAGTGAGTACCTAAAATGGATCAAGTGTCCAGACTGAGAAGTTACAGGAAATACAGGAAAACTGAGACTCTAGGGGACTCTGTTCATCCATTTAAGAGACACTTATTAGAAAGCTTCTTTGTGCCAGACAGATACTAGGAAATACTCTGTGAGATTCTAGAACATTTTCCTGCATGCACCAACTATGCAAACATTTTTGTTGAAATTTGGCTCCAAAATTCTCAGTGATGTTTCCATATATATATATATATATATATATATCTTAACTAATAAAAGCATAATATTGAAATTAACCATTTCTCTGGGACGGGGTAAGCCACACCCACCAGCCAATCAGAGCGACTGTATGCAAATTAGCCCAGCCAACATGGCAGCCGCCACTCACGGACCTGAGTAAATGGCAGCTTACATTGCGGCAGGAGTGAAAGTGAAACTGCGCCTGCTCCACTCCGCTTAAACTGGCTCTAGTGAAACACACATTTGCAACATAATAACAATCATAGAATCCTCAGGAGCTGAAGGAAATAGCAGGCTGGGCCTGAATCTAAGAGTTACTTTGTGTCATTATAGACACGGTGAGGTGAAGCAGAGAGGAGGTTTCGTTACATGTCTAGGCCCCGGCTTAAAGGAACAGCATCAATTATAGAAGATAAACAAACCTCAGAAACCTGCGTCCAGCCAGCCTTGCTGGGACATTGGGTCAACGGGAGCTGTGGGCAGCCTTAAAGCCTGAAAGCGCCAATCAGCCCATCACCCATGCTGGCCACAACCCAATGGGGTGAGGGATGTTCCTAGGGGGGTTGGCCAGCGTGCAGACAGCCATCAGCCTGTCACCCAGGCTGGTCAGGCACGCCAGCAGGTGGACATCCCCAGAGGGGTCCCAGACTACGAGAGGGCACATGCCGGGTTGAGGGACCTCCTGAGTGCACAGAACGGCTGCAGGGCGGAACAGCGCAGGATCCAGGACCCGTGAGTGGGAAAGAGGCAGCAGGGTTGGCAGCCTGCTTGGTGGCTGCCCAGGCCCTTTGTGGGGAACCGGGGAGTGGGAAAGCAAGGCAGCAGGGTACCGGTGAGCAGGAAAGAGGCAGCAGGGGCATCTCGGCCTGCTTGGTGGCTGCCCAGGCCCTTGGAGGGGCACCGGGGAGTGGGTAAGAGGTGGCGAGGGGTCAGTGGCCTGCTTGGTGGCTGCCCAGGCCCTTTGAGGGGCATCAGAGAGCAAGAAAGCAAGCTCTTGGGGCCTGGGGGCCTGCTTGGCGGCTCCCCAGGTCTCTTCCAGGTATCAGGGAGCAGGAAAAGGCTGGCCTGACCACGAGGCAGGGTTTTCCCTGTTTTCTGGTGTCTGGAGGAAGATGGGCAGTAGGCAAGCTTGGGAGGCAGGCAGCACCCAGCCCTGGCCACAGCTCAAAAAAAGAGAACAACATGCAGGAAAGGGCAAGAGTCTGAGAGATCAACATAGAGGGGGTGCCTGCTCCAAGCTTGGGGGTAGGCCCCCAGCAGGTAGACACACACAGGAGGACTGCTCCGAGCCTCAGATGCGGCTGGGGGCAGGTCCCCAGTGGCGACACACACACACACACACACACACACACATGTCGCCTGGCAGACTGGGGCCATCATAGGACATCCACTGAGGGGTTCCAGACTGTGAGAGGGGGCAGGCTGGGCTGAGGGACCCCCACCCTCCACCCGTGCACAAATTTCGTGCACCGGGCCCCTAGTGTGTGTGTGTGTGTGTGTGTGTGTGTGTGTGTGTTTAAAAAAATCAGAAGATCTTATCTAGTTTATAGGTTTACTTCCAATAGCAGCTACTTTCTCATTCAATGTTAGAATGTGACATATAATTTGGAAGTAAAGATTTTTGTTTTTGTCTCATAGCTGCTGGGTCATAAATCACTGACCACTTCTCTTCATTGCAAAAAAGATCAGCCTATATAGGATATCTATCTATCTATCTATCTATCTATCTATCTATCTATCTATCTATCTATCTATCTAAGCCTGATATGCAAAGTGTCCCCTCAGGAGTTTTACCGACCGGGAGTTTGATCACTCGCTATGATGTGAGCTGTCCACCAGGGGGTGGCGCAGTATGAAGGAAGGCCCCAACCGGGAGCTGGCAGCTGGGGAAGGGAGGCCCTGGCCAATGGCTGGCAGCTGCCAGGAACCCTACCTGTGCATGAATTTCATGCACTGGGCCTCTACTTTGGTTTATATTTTGAAAAAATGAAAAAATGTATAACTCATCTTTGAGGGCTGTCACTTAAAAAAGACAACAACACATTGCCAGGTAATTAACAGTGAATATCTGTTCATACAAAAAGCTAGGTTTACTCACTCTCATTACAAAGTGTCTCATTGTTTCTGCTTGAGATATAATCTGCAAATCCAGTTAATGAGACAGACATGGAATGGAACACAGTATGTAAAAGTGAACCAAAGACAGGATGCCACTCACTGTCACCCCTCCCTCTGGTGGCACTTCAGGAGTGTTGGCTTATTATGAGTCATATGTATTTCTCTAACACAAGGACAATAGAAATATTTTCTCTTCGTACCTTGATGTATCAACTTGTTCCATCTCCTACTCCACATTCATCACTGTCTCCCTGCCATCACCCTCCCTCCTCCAGGCGTCTGCAGTTCATTTTGCAGAACACCACCTAAACAATACATGCTGATTGCAGAAAAATTTAACAACGTGTATATGTCTAAGGAAGAAATTAAACATCATCCATCATGCACCACCTCAAGACTAACATATTTGACATAATTGAATTTTTTATGTTTGTGACAAATAGTTGATTTGTCTATGTGTATGCATCCCCTTAAAATTTTAAAATCTTAACATTGTTATTAACTGAAATATTTTTTATTTTTATTGGCTTCTTGTTAATATAAAGAGAAACTATTTTAATGTTTTATATTTTATTAAATTTAAATTTTATCTAGCATCTAACTTAATTCTCTTATGTCTAGTATTTTTTATTGTTTATGAATTTATGACTTTTCCTGGTATACAGTAAAATAATTAGCAAAAAACATGATTTAAAGTAACCCAATTGAGTTATTTCTAGTCACACAGCATTTTCTAGAACCTCCCAATGTAAAATGGAATGAAATAAATATATTTCACAATTATAGTGAAACTAGCGGCCCATTGCATGAATTCGTGCACAGTTGGGGTCCCTAGGCTTGGCCAGCCATCAGGGTGGATCAGGAACAGACCGATTTGGGCTTGCCAGCTGGGCAGAGGTATTGCAGGCCAATCAGGGCCTGTTGGCTGGGGGCAGTTGGCAGCTGGCTCCAAGAAGGGAGCTAGCCCTCGGCTCCCCTGGGAAAGGGGCCACATCTTCTGCCACCCACTCTGGTTCCCCATCCCAGCCTGGGGCCAAAGGCCCTGGCGGGGTTGGGAGAGGAGGCTATGGTCACTGGGCCAGGCGTGGGAGGAACAGCCACCGACACCAGCAGGCCATGGGAGGTTGGCTATGGAGCACACTGATGGTGATGGGGCAGCTTGAGGGTCTGTCCCCTGGTGGTCACTGCACATCATAGCAACTGGTCAACCCCGTGTTTCTGTCATTCTGGTCTTTTGGTTGTAACACTTGCTTAGGTCTTTATATATATAGATTATATTATCAAACAGCCTATCATTATCCATTGAATTCAAGTCGTGTACTGCTTAAGGTCATGGCTTACCAGTGATCCTGCTAATTTTCCCCAGTTTTATTGAGAAATAATTGACATACATCACCATGTAAATTTAATTAAGGTATGCAGCATGATGGTTTAATATACATTCAGAGTACCCCCCCCCCAAAATGTGTATATACTTTAACAGCTGATAGCTCAATTTTGAAAATAAAATGTATTTTAATAATGCCTTTATAATTATTTAAAGTGTGTATATACATTTTTGGGGGCACCCTATATATTATGAAATAGGTTCAGCTAACATCCATCTTCTCATCTAACTCCAATAAAAAGAAAAGAAAGAAAAAAAGAATTATCTTTGAGAACCCATAGAATTTACTCTCTTAGCAACTTTCCTATGCAGTCTTAACTATAGTTATCATGTTGTATATTACATCCCTATTTATTTATTTTTTATAATTGGAAGGTTATACTTTTTACCAACTTACTCAGATTACCCCTCTCTCTACTCCTTGTTTTTGATAACCTTGAGTCTGACTTGTTTTTCTTTGAGGTTATTTTTTTTTATTCCACATATAAGTGAGATTATACAGTATTTGTCTTTCTCTGTCTGACTTATTTCACTTAGCATAGTGCCTTCAAGGCCCATCCATGTTGTGCAAATGGCAGAATTTCCTAGGTTTTGATGGCTGAATATATTCCATTGTGTGTGTACATTCATTCATCCACGGACACTTAGACATTTAGTTTGTTTTCATGTTTTGGCTATGAACACGGGAGTGCAGATAGTTTTTGAGTTAGTCTATTCATTTTCTTTGCGTATATTCACAGGAGTGGAATTCTAGATCATATGATTTCTAGTTTTTATTTTTTGAGGATACTGTTTTCCATAGTGGCTGTACCAATTTACACTCTCACCAGTGGTGCACAAGGCTTTCCTTTTCTTTACATCCATGCCATCATTTGTTACATCTTGACTTTTTGATGATGATGATTCTAACAGGCATGAGCTGAAGTCTCATTGTGATTTTAATGGGATTTCCCCAATGACTAGTAATATTGAGCAGCTGTATACATTCCTGTTGGCCTTTTGTATATCTTCTTGGGAGAAATGTCTATTAGATCCTTTGTGCATTTTTTAATTATCTTGAAGAATTCCCTTCATTCAGCAGGTAACTTTTAATGTGCATGAATATGGTTACTGGCCAACTGTAGGTTTGTCCCGGTTATAATTTTTTGCATAGTCCTTTTCCTCTACTAATGGCAGGAATATGGGGTGGTACTGTTGCTTTGTTATGATCACCTGGTTTCTCTAACTAAGTGGTTCAAAAACAGGGACTCAAATATCTGCCAAACTTAAAGAGTCAGAAAACCTGCCTATCTTGAATTTGTCATCTTAATTCTGGAATCTCCTGACATCTGAGACATCCTCTATTTGCCACCAAACTGACCACATCTATTCAGATCCTGGGTAGCAGTTTCAGTTATGGGGTTGAGAAGTCACTTGTGTCACTTTCTACATCCTGACTATTGGCTTACCCATCACTAATATAATTCTCTGTGCTGCCTGGCATGTCTGTATGAACTCTGGAAATCTAGACATGATGTCTTAGCTATGATACCACTGTTTGTATAGGAAAGTCTATGGAATTTTTAAAAGGCAAAATAAAACAACAGACATATGGTGTCTCCATTTGCTTTTGATACAAATGTGAAGATGAAGCTACCAGTTTTCTGTCTCTGTCTAGATGTCTACAACTGAAAAAAGCAAGATAGCCTTTTTACCCTAAAAAAGCTGGTTTCAACAGTACCTTCACATTCATAGCACTTCTTTTTTTATTCCTCACCTAAGAATATGTTTTTTAATTGATTTTTAAGAAAGGAACAGGATAGTGAGACAGAGAGAGGCAGATAGATAGATAGAGACAGAGACAGACAGAGATAGAGACAGACAGATATAGACAGAGGCAGAAATATGAGAGAGAAACACTGATCCCATAGGTACCATTACTGGGGGATCAAACTTCCAACCTAGGTATGTGCCATGACTGGGACTCAAACCTACAGCCTATCGGTATAGGGGACAATGCTCCAACCAACCAGCCAAGGCTACAGCACTTTTTTTGATATCTCTCTTCCTGTCTCCATCTCTCTGTCTCTTCCTCTTCTTCTCCCTCCTTCCCTTCCTCTCTGTATCTTTCTTTCTCTCCAAGGACCTTTTGAAAATTAGTCAATATAACCTGTTGTTTGTCTCCACTTTGGGTATATCTTATTCCTACAAGTTTACCATTTAAAGAGAAGTGCATACAAAGATGGAGAGAATTAAAGAATCCAGCTAGTGTGTTTTTTAAATATACTTTTATTGATTTCAGAGAGGAAAGGAAAGGGAGAGAGGGAGAGAGAGACAGAAATATCAATGAGAGAAAATCATTGGTCGACTGCCTTCTGCACAACCCCCATTGGGGGTTGAGCCCACAACTTGGGCATGTGTCCTTCACCAGAATTGAACCTGGGACACTTCAGTCCACAACTGATGCTCAAGCCACTGAGATAAACTGTCTAGGGCTCCAACTAGTTTTTATTTGGCTTGGAGAGTAGAGATATATGAATTCTAAGTGATTTTTACTTGTTTTTTACATTACCCATAAAAGGAGTATGAATATGTCTTTTTTTAAAAAATGAAAATTGAGTGGGAATTACTTCTTGGCATAATCCTAAATGTCACATCCCCTCATTAAGACTTGAAAAATCTGAAGTATTCTCAATGTATGTTTTCTGCTAATTTCTCAAAGTAATAGAACAATTTTATGGTAATTCACAAATGAGTCAAATCAAGATGTGAGGAATACCTTTGAGTGGCTAGAACACAGTAAACAAACCTCAGAATTATCCACAATTGAATCAGGCAAATGTTAGAGAAATAGCTTCTTTGAAACAGGGAACATCTAATCACAGGCTCCTGATGTTGGAGTTAGGAAATTCTGTACCTATATTAAGATACCTACCTGAGAGTAAGCACCAGGGAAAGGACTCTGGACCACAGAGTATCTACATCCAAACTCCCTATCTTCTCCAAAGTGATCTCCTACCTTCACTGTGTATACATCGTTTTCTGAGCAAATAGGTTGAAATACAGTTGCCTATTTTGGAGGAGTTTAAAGCCTTTTAAATTTAAAGGAGTTCCCATTTGGATTGAGATATAGAGCACATTTAGGACTTCTATACCCTGAGGATAAGAAAACTCAAGAATTTCTAGATGAAAAAGGAATTTAACTGCTTTGCTTTAAATGCCCAGGCTTTTAAAGAAAGTTTCAGATTCTTGTTGAAGCTATAACTCAGGGCGAGGAACACTTAGCTGCCAGTTAAATTAATGGATTGTTAAGTTATAGGTAAGTGATAGCCAGCTTGTAAAAACACAGAACACTCAGAGAGTTTTAGTATTGAAACTTAATTGAAGAACTGTCTTCTTGATTTTATTTCAGAGTTAGAAATGAATATTCTTGTCCTTGTAAGATTTGAAGCCATCTATACTTTTCTGCCCCTTTTCCACCAAATTCTTTCACTTAAAATTTCAAACTCTCTACCTCTCATTTCCCAACAATTTCAGTGGCTGACAACAATTTTTTCAGCTCTTGTGTTTGACATCTGGACCCAGGCTTCTTTAGTAAGGTTCTTATAGGCATAGGTACAGCCACATTTTCTTTTGTATTCAATACTAGAGGTCTACTGCACAAATTTGTGCACAGGTGGGTTCCTCAGCCTGGACTGCAGTGGGGGTCAATCGGGGCTGTCCAGCTGGCAGGGAGGGACCGCAGAAAGTTGGCTGTGGGAGTGCACTGACCACCAGGGAGCAGTTCCTGTGTTGAACATCTGTCCCCTGGTGATCAGTGCACATCATAGCTACCATCCAGTCATCCGGTCCTCTGGTTGTCCATTCCTCCAGTTGTCCGGACATAATGATTGCTTCAGCTTTTTTATATATAGATAGGAATGTAACTAAGCTCACCAGTTAGCTGCTATTATTACTATCTCACAGAGCCTCAAAGAAATTCATGAGAAAGGAATAGAAATAGACATGAAATTAATGAGGAATCTCTAGTCCAATTATTTCTCATGAAGCCATTCAGAAATTATTACAAGATCTGTTTAATTTCACCAATTTGTCCTTTACCATAGTTAAACCAATTGAGGTTAGATGGCAATAGATAGCAACAGTTTATCATAAACAGCACCTTTGTATAACTTCAAAATGCAACTCTCACATCTATTTGTGTGCGTGTTCAGATGGCTGTCCTGTGCGTCCCACATCAAAATATGATTTATACGTTGAATATGGCCATCTCCCCTTTTCATGTATTCAAAGGCAACCCTACGCCCCAGCTGGTACCTACTTATTAAGAGTCTGACTATCATTTACCTGGATGCACCTGAGACACTAATGTAACCAGTTTGAGGATTTTGAACCCATTTCAAAGTTGGCAGACTATCATGTCTCATCTGCAATTTAAGGCTGACAAAAGCCCAGATAGCAACAAAAGTAGCTCAAGCATTAGTGGCCCAAATGGACAGTAAAAATAGTCATAGATAATGGATTCTTTATTGACTGCTTATTGGCCAATAGCATTAAAGTGTGCATGATGAAGCACATTGCTGTGACTGGGTAAATGCTTTAGGAAAAGATGACATGGCCATTACCCTAGAGAAAAGACCACGTAACTGTTTTAAGGTAACTGCCATTATCCATGGGACTTCTTCCCTTGGTTAGATCTAGGCTGATGAGCAAACTACATACAAATTAGGTTGCATGTTTTCTAATGGATTTTTGACTTCCTCATCTCTGTGATGTATGGTTGCTTTTCTGTTGCTACGCAGCCAGTATCCCAAGCAGACATTCAGTTGACATTACAGAATATAAAGGAGAATCAGGTCCCCATGGTCAGCTAAGCTCATCTGGAATCTGAGGTGTATTTCAGGGAGGACTGAGAAATCATGAGAAATGATACAGACCTGACTTAACACCTAACCTGCCAAGGACAGGTCATCAGCAGCCATAACTTAGACAAATTCCTCACACTCCTAAAATAGCAGTATTTCTTACCCCTCAAATAATGAAAATTGCCTCCCTTGACAACTCCATCTACTGTTCAAGGGCAAATCACCCTTCTCAGATTTCAGCCAATTAGCTGTGCCTGGGCCCTTATTCCGCAGACCTTCTGCCATGTGAGCTTTTAAAGCTTTGCCTTTGTTCAGTGACATGATACTATGTACTCGGTCTCCCTCATAGATGAGTTAATTTTAGCAACAGGCTAACTCAGAGGTAGACATTTGTTATCTAGGGCCAGGGAGTAAATATTTTAAGTTCCCAGGTCATATGATTTCTGCTGCAACCACTCAACTCTACTGTGTTTGGCAAAAGAGCCATAAGTGATATGAAAATGCACAAGCATGGAACTTCCTAATAAAATGTTATTTATGGATATTTTTAGATTAACATGGACTCATGGATATTTATTTTATACCTTGAGTTATAATCCAATAATTTTTTTATTTTTTTATTTTCAGTTTTGAGATATGATTGGCATACAGCACTACTGTGTAATTTAAGGTGTACAGCATAGTGATTTGAGTTATATATATTGTGAAATTATGGCCACAGTAAGTTTATTTAACATCTATCATTTCTTATAGATACAAAAGAAAAGAAAAAGAAAAATATATTCATTTCCTTGTGATAAGAGCTCTTACGATCTACTCTTGTAACAACTTTCAAACATACCATACAACAGTGTTAACCATAATCATGTTGTATGTTACATCTCTAGTACTTTTTTTTTACTTTATAACTTATTTATTTTATTACTAGTTATCGTATGACTAGTGCTTTTTTTAAATTTTTTTTCTTTATTAAGATGTTACATATGTGTCCTTATCGCTCCATTGT
>PVJC01034022.1:0-19049 GCA_004026665.1 Murina feae
AAGATGGGCAGTAGGCAAGCTTGGGAGGCAGGCCGCACCCAGCTCTGGCCATGCTCAAAAAAGAGAGCAACATGCAGGGGAGGGCAAGAGTCTGAGAGATCAACATAGAGGGGGTGCCTGCTCCAAGCCTCCACGGTGTGCCTGGGGGCAGGCCCCCAGCAGGTAGACACACACAGGAGGACTGCTCCGAGCCTCAGATTTGGCTGGGGCAGGTCCCCAGTGGTCACACACACACACTCATACACACACAAGGTGCCTGGCAGACTGGGGCCATCATAGGACATCCACTAAGGGGTCCCAGACTGTCAGAGGGCACAGGCCGGGCTGAAGGACTCCCTCCACCCCGAGTGCACAAATTTTTGTGCACCGGGCCCCTAGTTTAGCATATAATCCTCAAAACTTAATTCTTTTTCTGGAAAACGTGGAATTGGAAATCCAAAGGGCTCAGAACGATCTGGCAGGAATTTTAAAGTCTTCAGCAGAAATGGTTCCCATGTCATCTGAACTATTTCTCTGAGTGACAGTCTGTGGCTGAGCCTTGGAAAGGGAAGGGACCTTGACAAGAATTCCTAAGGCAGTTCCAAAGAGGGTCTTTCACTGGAACTATCAGTTAAGTAGACACAGAGGCAGGGAGAGACAATATGTAAGAAGTTCAGTAGGAGGGGCCATGCTGGATATAGAACAGTCAGCGTTGACCGAGCGTGTGCTATGTGCACCAGACCCCATGCAGAGCCCTTTTTAAGTATTAACAGTTCAATACTCATAGCTTTCTCACCCCCATTTTACAGACAAGAAAACATAAGCTAGATGTTAATTAACTTGCCCAAAGTCACTCATGCACTTGTTATTGAGGGAAGTCGTGACAAAGCTTCAGCGATAAGAGAGCCAACCAAGTAAATCACCAAAACAGGACAGAGAATTTGTGAAGCTGGATGAACGCAGTGTGGGTGTGGAGAGAGAACAAGCAGAGAGGAGGTCAAGGTGCAGGTGGGCTGAAAGCCAGGCCCAGAATGAATTTCTGTAACACAGCCAATTGCCGATGGTGTACTCTTAATGGAAGGTTGGCAGGCATCACTGGACTGAGGTGGGGATTTGGGAGCAAATGAGTTCGTCCTGCTGGAAGGGGGAGGATGAATTACCTCTATAGTGCACTGACTCAATAATTACATTGCCTCCCATCCCAGACTAACGCGTTCTCCTCCTTGCTCCAGCTCAGTGATAAATAAAACTGAGGAGCAGTCCACAAAGGAAGCAGTGACAGTTTATCACCGCGATCAAGACCATCTCTTTTATCTCATACTCTGCTGGTAAGCATGTGAAGTGACACAGACACTTTGGGAAACTGTTTTGGAGTTTTTAATAAAGCTACAGAGATACCCACCCTATGATTCAAATCCAATCCTGCCTAATTACCCAAGAGAAATTAAAACGTATGTCCACACAAAAGGCCTGCTCAATATTGTTCATAGCAACTTTAATCATAACAGCTCAAAACTAAAAATAACCCAAACATTCATTCATTGGAGAATTAACAAACATATGATGGTAAACTCACGAAAGAATACTTCACAACATGCAGCACTTGGATGAATTTCAAAAACATTACGTTAAGTGAAAGAAACCAGACACACAAATTGAGCAACCAGGCCAGGGTCTAAGACCATAATATTCTATCTTGATCTACACTATGGTTACATAGCCATATAGATCTGTCAAAATTCATTCAGTGACATATTTGAGGACTATACATTTTACTGAGTATAAATTATATCTTAAAAAAGAGCCACTAATGCTTAAAATAAAACTTTAAAAAATAATATTTGTTTTGATCTCGGGGTAAAGTAAATCTCTTTATTGATGACTTTTACATTTATCACCTTGTCACAGCTCTGCTAATTAGGCTCTTGACCTTGAGCACACACCACAAAATGCAAAGATATTCAGTAAAACAGAGAACTCAGCCCGGCCAGTGTGGCTTGGTGGTGAGTGTCCACCTATGAACTAGAAAGTCACGGTTCACTTCCAGGTCAGAGCACATGCCTGGGTTGTATATTCAATCGCCAGTAGGGGGTGTGCAGGAGGCAGCTGATCAATGGTTCTCTTGTCGTTGATGTTTTTAATCTCTCCTTCTCCTTCTTATCTCTAAGATCAATTTTAAAAAGAGAGAGTGCCAGAGAACGCACACCAGAGCTGCACTTTTTAGTACTCAACAGTTTAGTGCTGCACCACTTGACTGCTTTCTCCCTGAAAGATCTTGGGAATAAAAAGGCATATGTGTCATGAACCTTAAGAGAATAATGATGATACTGGCTCCATGTGCAGGATGTACTCCCACAGAGAAACAGGACAGGCCTTGAGCTTCCCTACGATGGGCTGAGCTCCATGAATAACTAACATGCCTCTCATGGTTAAAATCCTGCCCTTTACATCTTTTGAGTCCTGTAAGTGTATCATCTACTCATAAACTTTAGTCAATTTAGATATTTGGAGATAGAAACAAGCAGCCCCTGTTATTGCTTAGAACTGTGACTCCCTCCAGAAGGATGGCCCTGTCACTGAGGGGGGTGTCCCTAGCTCTTGGGCACCAGGAGCTTGGCCGCAGGTGCCTTACCAGGCATTGGCTCCCCTATTTCACCGCTCACCTTCTGTCCAACTCCTAGAAATGGCCACAACGTACCGAAATGGACAGGTCTACACCTTAGGAACAGTTTTGTGGTTTGAGGTGTCAGAAACTCACTCTTATTCTTAATTACTCTTTTTCATCTTGCTTAAAGAAAATAAACCAAAAACTTTAAGAGTAAATGCTAATTCTTTTTTTCTTTAAATGCTAATTCTTAAACATAGTTTACTGACTAAGAAAATGAGCCTCTTTGGAAAAGAAATTACATATCTGAATTAACTTCCCTCTTAAGGATAATAGGAAATGCTTCAGGCATTAGGTATAATTTTGCAAAAAAAATTAATTACTCAAACTAATATTAAAGCTCAAGTATCCTTTAGTTTTAGCAAATGTCATAAAATTATAGTTATTGGCTTTTAAAAGTCTCAAATGCACCTTACAAATGATACTTTAAGTTTTATTTCATGACATTGCAGATACCAACAGTTTCCATGTTTCAAAAACAATTCCACAAATAAGTTAGAATTTGCAAAACTCAGCATGAATGCTGTCAAAGGCTAAGAATGAATATTTTAAAGATTAAGCCATCACCTAACAGGAAAAAGGTACTCTAATGAAAACAAAATAAAAACCCATACTTTTTAAAAATATATGTTTTATTGATTTTTTACAGAGATGAAGGGAGAGGGATAGAGAGTTAGAAACATCGATGAGAGAGAAACATCGATCAGCTGCCTCCTGCACACTCCCCACTGGGGTTGTGCCCGCAACCAAGATACATGCCCTTGACCAGAATCAACCCTTGAATCCGCAGGCCAATGCTCTATCCACTGAGCCAAACTGGTTAGTGCAAAACCCACACTTTATATAAGTTTTAGTTGCTATCATATTCAGCATTATCCAAATAAAGTTTTCCATCATGGTTACAATAGATGAGATTGCCAACTTGGAAGACAGATATCTGGGTTTAAATCCCAATTCTGTCATTTACTAGCTGGGTGAGCTTAGTCAAATTACTTAATTTTCTTGTACTTTATTTCCTTTTTCTATAAAATACTATATAATAAAAGGCTAATATGCAAATAGACCAACCAGCAGAACAACCAGTCACTATCAGTGGGCAGACATCCAGTGCAGGAGATGCCCCCTGGTGGTCAGTGTGCTCTCAAAGGGAGAACGTTGCACAGCCAGAGCCCTGAGCCAAGCTCACAGCTGGCGAAAGCAGCAGCAGTGGTGGGAGCCTCTTGTGCCTCCGCAGCACTAAGGATGTCCAACTGACAGCTTAGGCCCACTCCCCTAAGCCTTTAGTTGGACAGCCCTGAGGGCTCCCATACTACAAGAGGGCACAGGCTGGGCTGAGGAACACCACCCCACACACACACAGACACCTGCACCAGTGCATGAATGATGTGTTCAGGGCCTCCAGCTGGATAATAATGATGACTATTCCATAGGTTTCTATTTTATATCAAACCCTTTAATGCATATAAGCCATGCTTAAATTGTTCTTAGCCATTGTTATTTATTATCTTTATTCTGATTCCTTCTACGAGAAGTATAAGAAATATCATTTAAATATAATGCCTCTATTATTCTGAAAACTTAGATAAATAGAAATTATCTCAACATTTATAGATACATATTTTTCTAAATAAAGAAATAAGAAACCAGTAGAAGTTAAGGACCATAATATTTGGTTTGAATGTTTAAATGAAAAACACATTGGGGTGTGCAGGAGGCAGAAGAAAAAGAGAAACACCTAAATGTAATCAACATTCACTTCAATGAATGTATATGTAATCAAGATAAAATAAAACCTTAAAGTTATGAGGAAACTTGAAAGTATTTTATCCCAACCTAAGACAGGCAACCATTCTAAGCATTCCAGGACTGGCATCACGTAGGAGCTTATTAAAAATTCAGACTCTCACAGCCCACCTCAGACCTAATGAATCAGAATCTACATTGCATATTGGAGATAGGCTGGTCCATACTATTTTTAATTACTTATACTCACACAGGCTCACTACTCATGAGGCCGCTATTCCATTGTTAGAAATTCTCAATTTTTAGCTTCTCTTCATGATATAAAGTTAAAATTTGCCTCCCAAATATGTAAGAAAAATATACACACCACGATCCCATTTTTTAAAAAATATGCATGATATAAAATGTGTACATACTTATTTATATATAGGTTTTGGTTTTCATAGAAAGACTTCTGGAAGGATAACAGCCAATTGTTGATACTAGTTAGGAATTTTTAAATGTGCTGTTTGAATTCCTTACTGTGACTACTTTTTATTTACCCTTTAGTGTTAGTGCTGTCAGCTGGAAATTTAAGGATGAATTTTTATTAATTTTTCCTTAGAGAGTTGAAAACAGCTTCCTGCCTCTCTATAGACTTCTCTTCTCCAGGCTAAAGGCTGCAAATGTTCACACTGGCTCCTGCTATTCTACCAACCTTCCCTCATCTTCTGGACTCCTCCATGCTATCAGCAGGTCTCTTAGAAGTAGAACCAGAGCCCAGTGCTCTCTAACCAGCACTATTACAAGCAATCAGTTGCTCTCCAGAATGCTTTCTTTTTGACTAATGACAAGACATCTTCATTTTAAAATGTCATTTTAAAAGTCATTGAAGAAATTTGTCCTTAAGTTATGTAAATTATAATAAAGCTTTTTTTCTGCGTTGATTCAAATTACTGGAGATGCAAAGACATTAATGCCTTATAATGACATTAATTGCACAGAACTAAATATTCACTTCTGAAGCAAAAGAGGATGACTATCATGTGTAGGGTGCAAGCACTGTTTATTCTACCACCACAAGCCACCTGAGAAACAAAAGAGTGTTGTTGTCAAGAATAGATGTGCTCTGAGTGATGGACCTGGTAAACAGGACTCTAGTAAAGTAAGGGGGGGGCAGCATCTCCAAAGTAATGGTGCTCGCCCAGCCAGTAATGGCTCAGTGGTTGAGTGTCAACCTCTAAACCAGGAGATCATATTGTTCGATTCTCAGCCAGGGCACATGATCAGGTTGTGGACTTGATCCTAGTGTGGGGTGTGCAGGAGGCAGCTGATCAATGATTCTCTCTCATCAATGATGTTTCTATCTCTCTCTCTCTCCCTCCCCCTTACTCTCTGAAATCAATAAAAATATATTTAAAAAATGAAGTAACAGGTCTCATATCCATGGCTCCCAATACTTAGAAGCGTAGGGAGTGCCCCTACCTAGCTAAAGAGAGAAGCAATGTTACAAGCACTGTCTCTGGTATCTGACTTGGTCAAGTTGTGGCTTTGCCACTGAGGGGTTACTTGTGATACTAAATAAGAAATTTAGTCTCTCAGCGCCCCCTTTTTCATATCTATCGATATCCATAGTTATTCTACTATAAGGTAGTGATCAAGTTTAAATGAAATAATACATGGAAAGTACTTAAAACAATGTTCAATAAATTGTGACCACTGATATTATGCCATAAGAGATAGCTAAGACATGATCTATAAATTTACAAAATGTTCTGGCTAATATATGTCTCACTTAAGTTCTCTCTATTTTGGGGTCTATTTAGGTTTCTCTATGATAGCCTGTTTACGAAGAACAAATAAATCTCACTGACGTCAGCAGATTTGCTCAATGCTACAGTAGACACTGGGAGAGAAGGCATATATGGGAAAGCAAGTGCCAATGAATCAGCATAAATCCATCCTCACTGACAGCAAGTCACCAGAGTGCAAGCCCCACTGATGGCAAGTCACCAGAACGATGTTCCTTTAAATGCCAAGGGCAGCATGGAGCAACATGAAAGATGGAAGCAAGGTCAAATGCTTTGTGTGTTCTGCCAGTTCAGGGGCCGGAAACTCTAGGGCCAAGAATAGAAATCCAGTTCCCATCCTCCCCATCTGGTTCTTGGTTTCCAATCATCTTGTTGTCTAGATGAGGAGATAAAGGCCCAGCAAGGTTAGTGGTTAAATCAGAGACAAGAGTCTCAAAGCCATGTTTGTTCATTCTTGGGCCAGCTGTCTTATCAGTGCTGCTTTCATATGTGTGTTAGTTTACATCACTAATTCTACAGAGCGGTGTGCTATGAAGCCACATAAGGCGAAAGCATTGTTCTGGAAGCTGTCAATTTTTACCATACCCAAACACCTCTTCAATTTTATATGCTAAATCCCCCAAACTGAATATGTGTCCCACCTTCTGTGAGCATTGAGCTTTTTCTTTAATTAAAAAAAAAAGAAAACAAAAAAAAAATGATCAATCCTCAACAAGCTCTTTGTTGAGGATCAAAATATTCTAAAGTCCCTCTTTCAGTTGGGTGAGTAATAACTGAAGATGGAATGGTCTGATGGAAGCAGGCACTACACCTAAGTAACTTCTAGTAACTTCCGTCAAAACGATGGGCATGGAAAACCACTCCCATCACTGAAGCACTGACATGCCCCAACAACAAAACCCAGTGAAAGGCAGCAGCCTGCCAAGGAAAAGGCTTCACCTTCAGAAGATTTGTGTGTGTGTGTGTTCTTTTAAATCTCAAAAATGTCAGCTTTGGGTAACACACATCTACTTATTTTAACATGGGGAAAAAAAATCAGCCCTAGCCAGTTTGGCTCAGTGGATGGAGCGTCGGCTTGTGGACTGAGAAGTCCCAGGTTTGATTCCAGTCAAGGGCATGTACCTTGGTTGCGGGCACATCCCCAGTAGGGAGTGTGCAGGAGGCAGCTGATCGATGTTTCTCTCTCATTGATGTTTCTAGCTCCCTATCCTTCTCCCTTCTTCTCTGTAAAAAATTAATAAAATGTGTTTTTTCTTTAAATCACATGGACTTAGTCTCATTATTTCTAATGCTGCCTTCAAATATTACAGTGGGCATAATATTCCAAAAGCAAGTGTCTGTCTTCAGAACATTCTTCTCTGACAGAACCCTAGGAATGGGTTCTCAGACCACCTCCAAACATCGGTTATGCGAGATTCACTGTCACCTTCAGGTCAAGCAAAACCCCACTGGGTAATTGTGAGCTTTGTTTACTTATTTTATTGACTGAGTTGGCAGTATAAATATCTTCAGATGTGTATGTACAGTGAATCTGTGTATTATCTGTGCACAGGCAGGGATATAATTTGTTAGTTAACTGTTTTGACCTACAAAATGTCTATTTTACAGGGTTCAACCTCATATACTTAAGAAGTACCTAATGTATATTAAATATACAATGTGCTCTCAAAACTCTATGCCTGAGAGAGTATGACATCATACTTCCTACTTCTCTCCTTCATACTTTATTTTATTTTACATCCATCTTTTATGACAGAGCAAAGGACCAAGATGCTGTTGTCATAGATTCAAATATTATTCCTCAACTCAACCATTAACAAAATGCCCAGACATGATCTTTCAGAATCACAGTACATGCCAACAAGTTCGCCCTTAAAATAGACTTGGGGAACACTCTGCTGAGTTTGCAGGAAACTGTGAATGCTATAAAGCAGATAATAAATCCTAAAACAGTCTCTCCTACAGAAACAAGAAAGCTCCATAGAGTGACATATATTCATGAGAATTACAGAACTGGTTGCTGGATATGAGGTGTGAAAGCAATTGGACCAGTGAAATGTAACCAGCCCTGTAAGCTAGAGCAACATTTGAGAGCCTTCTAAGGAATACTCTATTCATGTAGCATGGCTCTCCTATGGTTGTAAAAAGCAGTTTCTTGAGCATTTACGTACAAAACTTGGAAGAACTGTGTCCTTGTTACAAGAGTTAAGCACATAGGCTCTGGAACCAGATGGCCTGGATTCAAATCTTAGCTTTATAGTTACAGCTGTGAGACGTGGTGCAGGTTACTTAACCTTCCTGTGCTTTAGCTTCCCAGCTAAAAAAGAAAATGAGAGTAATATCTGTCCCCTTTGGTTGCTTTAATAATTAACACAATATAAAGACTTAAGTTCAGGGCCCAGCTCATGATAAGCAATGAATAAATAACAGCTATTATTATTGATTCAATATCATCATTTCCATTCATTCTTAAGGCCCTACATCTTTGTAGCAGGAGAAGGGTAGGGAGAGGGGGAATCTTGAACTAAATATTTTTTTGCCCAAGAAAAGAATTATTCCTTAATACCTGCTTGTTACCTACCTGTTCTTTGACCTTCAGATGCCAAATGTGTCTTTACTAACGAGAGGGAAAACTGAAATATAGCTCCTTTACGAACAGTTAAGTAATGCTTATTTTAATGCACATTGCTGCTGTGCAGGAGATTTCACAATATGCGTAAGGCAGGGTCTTCATGAAATTGTGCTGTCATGAGCATAGCTGAGTATCACATAGGTGGACTCTGAAGCAAACTCTATAAGAGAACTACAGCGCAAATCAAATGGTTTTAAAAAGGATATAATGCTTAACAGTGTCGTTGTAAATATGTCTTTGGGCTCCACTAGCAAAAGAAGATGCCACTGCCATTGATGGCATTATCACTGCATACATGACAACATATGGAAGCATTTTGAAAAGAAACTGATCACTGACATTGCTGGCAGCTGAAAGAAGGAAATGGCCCAGTTCTCTGCACACAAGGGTAAAAATGAAAAAAATGGCTGCAAGTGCGGTGAATAAAAATGCATCTTCATATTAGGCTGATAAGACAAAAAAAAGCAAACAAAACAAAACACTGCCTATGCTCAAAGATCTGGCAGCTCATGCTGAGATACTTGCAACCATTTCTAAACACATTCGGGAGAAAAGCAAGTAGGCAGTTTCCAAGTCTTCACTGGAAGAGGCTGGCATTAATACGGACACATGCAAAACTGTTTCACCAAGCTCCTTTTATAGAATACTGGATATGAATACAGGAGCAGAGAACTGAATATTGTTACTGAAGATCTCCCCAATCTAAGCAACTGAGTAATAACAATAAGTTAGAACCATATATTGAATCTTGTATTCCTGGTTTGATACCAGATTGTGAAAATACTGGGGGGGGGGGCGGGGGGCGCTGCTCAAGGCTGACGGTTTTTCATTGATTTTGCACCCAGTGGTCAGTCAGTTGACTGGCTGTCCATGATTAGATGGCCATAATATAAAATTTAATTTATGGTCCATGTTTCTTTCTGAGCAACTTGTCCCTGCACACACACACACACACACACCTGAGAGTCTTCTAGGAACATTGGAGCAGCAAGACATTTCTAAGATATTTTGCCCTACCCTGTTTTGCTCAGTGGATAGAGCGTCGGCCTGAGGACTGAGGATCACAGGTTCAATTCCGGCTAAGGGCAAGTATCTGAGTTGCAGGCTGGATCCCCAGTAGGGGGCGTGCAGGAGGCAGCCAATCAATGATTCTTTCTCATCATTAATGTTTCTATCTCTCTCTCCCTCTTCCTTCCTTCTTAATAAAATAAAGAAATTTTTTTTAAAAATAAGGTATTTTATTAGGGGGTATCTATCACAGAGCATATCAAAATAGCACTAACTTTAATATGCCCAAAGTAGCATAAAGAGAAGTAATAAGTTATTGTTTCATATGCATATATACTTATTTAATTCATAAAATTATACTGCTCTGACATCACGATGCATAAAATAAATATTTATAAGTCCTCCAAGAATCAAGTAATGACAAATAGAATATCCCAGAAGAAATGACACAGAATTAAAATTACAATGGAGTGGTTAGGACCACAACTGGGGAATATACCAAAACCCCACTAGTCATATGTTTAAAAATGAAGATGAAAAAATTCAACGCGATGGCAAAGGAAGCATCAGCAACTGTTGCCTCTGCCTCTTCTTTCCATTTTGAACACTCTGCAGGAGCAGCAAAATTCAAATTTAAGCTGTGACAGGAATTTAGCAAGAGGAATAAGAGAAAAAAGGATTTGGCGAACAACAGAAGCAAAATTACCCCTAGTCATGTTGTCTTGGGTATGTGCATGTGCATACATATTCCATCGATAACAGCATCAGAAAAATGCCTGTGGCCGAAGTGAACCACACGTTATTGAGAGAGCTGAGCACAAAGTAAAATTAGGAAGACCCTGAACTGATCTGCAATAAGCAGGTCCTCTGTGGCAGAGACTGCTAACTGTCCATGCTAGCTTTCTTCCTTCTAATAAGAGCAACCTCTGAGCTAGACACATTTCCCATCTTCCCTTGCAGCTAAGCATGATCATCTGACTCAGTCTGGCAAACGGAACTTAAGCATTAATGATGTATAAGCATTTCACATCATGTCTTTAAAAGGAAACTGCTAGCCCCACCCCACTTTCCTCTCCCCTCCCACAGCTAGAACGAGATCCAGGTTGTGACCTGTGATCAACCATATAAATACCCTAGCATAGAGTGGAAACCAGGACGCATGCTCAACAATGTGGAGTAGGGTCACCTTAGGCTGTCCACTGGTTCAGGAATAGAGTGAAAAAGGAATAGATCTTCCATCTTGTTTAGATCTTTTGTTTGGGCCCTGTGAATGTAGCCATGCCAACATTCTGGCAAATGTAAGCTTTTGTTCCAGTGTTGTATTTCTATCTTGATAATCAGGTATATTTTTTGAAAACTTTTGGAAGGCCATAAAAGTAAAGTAAAAAAATATATACAACCTGACTCTGATTTTCTTTTCTTCTTTTTAATTTTTTATAGGAAAAGATGGTGAGGGTTACTTGGACAGAAGAAACAATAGGTACTTTGTGGTTACAAAATTTCATGTGTTGATAGTTGAATTAAGTCACCAGCAAACCTTGGAATAAGTAGATAACCTACACCAAGAAAAATTTTCTAAGAGAGAAATGTATATTTTAAAACTGGTTAAATCATAGGTCAAGGGAAATCATAACCTATCATTCCTAGAAAGCTTTAACACAATTGAAAATGATGCTGATCTTCAGCAACATTCTGCAAGGCTGTAGGAGCTTAGGCTCAGAGCATGGGTGAACTCTTAAAAGCTAGATAAATGAGCAGCAATACAAAACTAAAATCCCATAATTTACTTTGTATTAAAACCTCTTCTGTAGAGGTCAATCTACCATTCTATATTTTTCCCAGAGAATTAATAATATCAAGAGTTGGGGGGAAAAACAGGTTAAAAAGTTTTATGAAGTTAGAGAGACTCGTGTAAACACATCAGTAGATATTTATACTTCTTCCAAGTAGAAACACTTAACAGAGAGCAAAATATTTACTTGGGCAACCCTACAGGATAAATCTCTTTTAAAAGAACAAACTTTTAATTACTCTTAATTAAATTAGAAAGGTGGGTAGAAGTACTTGTGACTTCACACAGATTGTTAAAATATTCTAAAATGTCTTGGTTCCTGGAAACAACAGCTTTTCAATGGGCTGTGCTCTTTCCAATTCAGGTCAAGGGTACTGTCCTCTGTGGAGCTTCCAAGTCCCCCAGGCAGATTCCAGCCTCTCATCTTCTGTGCGCGCTAGCACTTCCTGAGCATCCTGCTACACCACTTATCCCATAATAATGTGTTTGCCCACCCCGCTCCCAGCTTGACTAGGAATTCCTGAGAACAGCCGTAGATGGAGGCTCACATATATTCAAAAGCATGGACTCTTAAGGACAGGCAGGGCTTGAATCCTAGCTGCATTCATCCCAGCAGCCGAGCGCAGGGTTATACTTACAGCAAGGTAATATAGGTATCTGTTGAATTCAATGCAAAAAAGAAGTAATACATTTTTTTATTTATTTAGAAGTTGTCATCTTATTTTTGAATCTATAGTTCTCTTTGTTAGCCCTTCCTACAGATAAATTTAAAGGCACAACTGAATACCAAAAGTATTATAATTTTGATATATTAAGTTAGCTTTTTTTTTTTTTCAGCAATGACGAAGCATGGTATTAGGCTAGATACAGCAGGCTTACAAACATTGATAAGGCTCTGCAATGATGAAAAGGAACATAATTTAGGGTACTGCTTTAAGACGAAAAAGTGTGCACATTTTTGGTAGTGCTTCCGTCAATAACCGGAGTGTACACCCCTCCTTGAATACTGGCTGCGTAAGTGACTTGCCTCTAACTGCTGCCTGGTTCTATGTCCAGACGTGCCTCTTTGGAGCCTTGAGCCACCAAGTGAGAAGCCCAGCTATCCTGAATCCACCGGACTGTGGAGACCACATGGAGAGAGGAGACAGAGACAGAGACCAAAGCCAAGGACCCCCCGTTGTCCCAGACTCCAGCTGTTTGTCTCCCCTGCCAGACAACAGGTGTGTGAGTGGAAAAGGAAGCCCTTGAGATAACTGTAACCCCAGGGATCCTCCGAGTGTGGATTCATGAGAGCCTCCACGTGGTCACTACTTAGCCGGACTAGTGGACCCTCAGAATCATAACAGATTATTATAACAATTGTTGCTACTTTATACCACTAAGGTTAGCATGTTACCCAGCTACTGAGAACTGGGACATTATGTACTTTGTAAATACATTTATCTTCAGACCTCATATTTGAAGTACCCACGGCTATATTTTAGAAAGCTTATTAAAAACTTCAGAAATAACAGAATGGCTAACTTCTGCAATTGTGTGTGTAATAAAATCCATTCTGGCATCAAATCTCTCTCGGGGCTGTGTTTGCAAAGCAATCAGTGAACTGGTTTGAAGGAAGCCCATCCACTCTGTGGGATGGGGATCTGATGGCAGCAGGCCGTGTTTCTGAAGAGCTCTGCCTCTGTAACGAACACGAGCAGTTCCTTTCTATTCCCACACAGTGTGAAGTATATTTTCTCTGTCAGGTCTGCCAAACCTTGACAGGCTGTACAGCCCCAAACAATTCAACGCATGTCTGGCCGTGACATCTACTTCCTTTCCTCTGACAGCCTAAGTAAGCTGCCCACTCGAGCCAGTAAAGGATACTTCCAGATTTATGCCTCTGACTGTCATTTTTAATTCAAAACTTTGGATGTACACGTTTCGCTTCTTCTATTTGCTGAGAAATGCTTGGTGTTGATTTGGATAATTGTTTTTCTACTTTATGTATGATGCTCTAAGGCTCTTAAAAAACTAACTTAAGAAATTCTTGCTGAATATCTCCTGTCTTTTTATCTTTTATTTTTCAATACTCATCCAAGGATATTGTTTCATAAATTTGAGACAGAGAGGAAGAGAGAGGAAGGGAGAAAGGGGAGGGGAGAGAGGGAGAGAGGGAGAGAGGGAGAGAGGGAGAGAGGGAGAGAGGGAGAGAGGGAGAGAGGAAGAGAGGAAGAGAGGGAGAGAGAAACACTGATGTGAGAGAGAATTGTCGTTTGGTTGCCTCCCTTAAGTACCCTGACCAGGAATTAAACCCTTAACCTGTTATATAATCTGACTGAAATAATAGAACCCATGGCCCTTCAGTGCAGGGAACGACACTCCAAGCAACTGAGACTACTTTCCAACTAAGACTATGCTACAACCAACTGAGCCACACTGGCCAGAACTTATTCTATTTTTATAAACATACTAGAGGCCCGCTGCATGAATTCAAGCACCACTGGGGTCCCTCAGGCTGCCTGTGCCTCTCACAATCCAGGACCCCTCAGGGGATGTAGCAGTGCAGGAAGTGGCAGGCAGCTGGGGAGGAGCCCAAGCCAGAGCCGGGCGCCACTCTCACTTATCCTGGCCCCACTGCGCCTGCAGCCTGCCACTGCCTGGTAGCGCTGTCAAGGAGGCAGGAGAGGCTCGCACCGCACAGCTATACTTGCCAGCCCTGAGCAAGGCTTCTCACTAAGCTGCACTCCCGCTGTGAGAGCACACTGACCACCAGGGCAGCTCCTGCATTGAACGTTTGCCCCCTGGTTGTCAGTGCATGTCAAAGCAATGAGTCAGCTGCTCAGTCAGTCACTTTGGCTTTTATATATATAGATTATCTCTTGGAATTTAATGAAGTGTTGTTGCTTTTTTTCTTAAGGACACCATCCAACAGATTCCACTGTTATATCTATCTACTTCCTTATTTTACACATTATCCCTTAGCTAATGGTGGTATTCCTTATACATTATTCCCAAAAAAAAATTACCTTGTAGGATAGGGTTATGTGACCTTGGAATGCAGAGAAAAAGAGAAATAGAGAAGGGTTGACATACAAAAGGACAGAAAAAAATTAATAAAATAATTAGGATGACTTCAGTAATCTAATTTTTTGAATATATGGTAGATGTCTTCAATAGGGTACTCCCCAAACATACCCTGAGAGCAGGGCTAGAGTGCAAAGAGTTATCTAGGAAAAATGACACCAGATACAAGAAACTAAAACTTGTATATTAATAAACAGATAACTGTTGCTGACAATGGGGCTCGGCCCTGCTGGGGGCGTGGGGAGGGAATACTTCAGATCTGTCCCAACCGCAAGCTAAGGATGTTGGGTATTTTCCTACTAAATCCCATCTGTAATTAGTGGCATGCTGTGTCCAGGGGCTTTAATTCCCTGGCACTTCTAGTCTGCCCAGCACACAGCAGAGAATACTCCATAGGCCAATGAGATCCCATAGGCAGAATGTCACAGGTGTTTGTAACAAAAAGCTGGGAGCAGACACTAGATGCCAAGTGAGCATGGAGGGACCTGCATAATGGCTACAGTGGCCCAGGTCCTCCCACACCCCACACATGGGGTAGATTAGATAGTAGTCTTCAACTGGGGACATTTACTTATTTGGAAGTCTCTCAGGGACTTGGTAACACCAAGTTTTAGACTATGTGCTATATTATCAAAGCCAATCTAACTCTGCTGTTGGTCCCAAACCAATGAACTTTTTTTACATGAGATTTTCGAGGACTACAGAGTACTGATCAAATATTTAAAGGAACTTTTACCCTCTCTGGCTTGTTATCAGAAGCCTGCTGTTCCCATCCCAGGACCCCCTATCACTTCTCTAGTCTCTTCAAAGAGTCTCCTAACCTCCATGACAGCAAGAATGTTTATTTAGAAAGTCAGTTTTCATAACATGCACCAAACACATAGGCAGCAGAACATAGGAGTTTATATGAGAAAGCAGGGGACTGGAAAACAAATGTGTGAAAGACTTGGAGAACCGCAACAAGGGGTCTGAAGAACAGTAATTAGGAATAGGCAAAGGGCTTCCTGGTTTAAAACCTATTTTGAATCAGAATTTTTCTCACATGTATTTACATTTCACTATAAAAGGAATCAAGTCCATCCCCATACCAATCAAAAACACCAAGGAGAATACTATTGCAAGTTTCTAGTATTGTGTATCATCTTCTTTTGAGCATTACAAAATTAGCTCACTACCTAGAGAATTTATTTCAATTAGGTGTGCAGAGTGACGGGTGCATGAATCAAGGCTAAAGAATGATAGAAAAATACTGCAACCCCTCATGCTTGCTTTATTTTCTTTCCTTTCCTTCCCTTTTCTTTTCTTTTTCTCTTCCTTCCTTTTCTCCCTACTTCATTACTTATTTCTTTAAAACGGTGGTTACCAGAGAAATATTATCAAAGGGTATACATGGTCAGTTATAAGAAGAATAAGTTCTAGAAACCTAGTGTACAACATGGAGACTAGATTCAATAGCAATCCTATATAATGAAAGGATAATATGCAAATCAACTGAATGGCAAAATGACCAGTCGCTATGACGGGCACTGACCTCCAGGGAGAAGATGCTCAATGCAGGAGTTGCCCCCTGGTGTTCAGTGTACTCCCACAGGGGGAATGCTACTCAGCCAGAAGCCCTGAGCTGGGCTCATGGATGGTGAGTGCAGTGGTAGTGGCTGGAGCCTCTGCTGCCTCCAAGACAGCAGGCTGGGCTGAGGGACCACCCCCCCACACACACACCAAGTGCATGAATTTCGTGCACTGGGCCTCTACTGTATGTATACTTGAAGCCTGTAGAGTAGTTTTCAAATGTTTTCAACATTAGCAAAGATGACTATGTAAGGTGATGAATTTGTTAATTAGCTTGATTGTGGTAACCATTTCATAGTATATGCACATCAAAACATGTATTCACTGTAAATACTAGTATTCAATATTTGTCAGTCATATCTCAATAAAGCTGGGGAAAAAACTATTTTTCATTAAACTATTTTTTATACCTTGATAATTTGTTGAATGGATGGCAAAGGAAATTATGCGCTGAGTGGGTGTCAGGACAAAGCCAGAGCAGGATAAAAAATGGCCATGGAATGATATGCAAGTCAGGCTTTGGTTTCCATAAGAGTTGGCTTAATGGAAGGCAGCCAGAGTACTGAGAATGACCACATATGGAAGTCCTAACAGAAGCAGCTGCTGGAGAACAATAGCTTAGGTCAGTGATTTTCAACCAGTGTGCCACAAGAATTTTTAAAACATGTAATACCTGACTATTTAGTCAGGGGCACTCACCTCTTTTCTCTTAGTTTGTCAAATAAAAAGATGACAATGGCCAACACAACAATAGCTGTCCAGTATGAATGAATCAAAATATTTTATACCAATTTTTTGTCAGATCAGCAAAAAATGTATTTTTGAAGGCCATATAAATGCTATAAAAATTCACAAAAATTTTTGTGTGTTTTTTGTTTGTTTTAAAAAGAAAATCCTACTATGAACACTAGGCTATATTGCAGAGAAAGGTTTTTATGTCTGATTGTAACTCCCATTTTGTTTACAAATGCCAAGCTTAGTGTTGGTGTCTGCATTCTAACAAAGAAGTTGAGATCCTAGATGTTTTTTAAAAGAAGAAAACAAAAAGAAATAACACAAGGTACTCTCATAAACAGAAAATAATGCCAACAGTTCCAGAGAAAATAAGAATAAATAATGAGAGTTAGAAATAAACTAAAAAAGGGCAGACGAATGGGTTATTCCATTGCCTTTATAAGTATGAAGTTTATTATTACCAGGGGAATACTAACATTGTCCTCTTTTTAAAAATATATATATTTTATTGATTTTTTTACAGAGAGGAAGGGAAAGGGATAGAGAGTTAGAAACATCCATGAGAGAGAAGCACCCACCAGCTGCCTCCTGCACACTCCCTACTGGGATGTGCCTGCAACCAAGGTACATGCCCTTGACCAGAATCAAACCTGGGACCTTTCAGTCTGCAGGGTGACGCTCTATCCAGTGAGCCAAACCAGCCAGGGCACATTGTCCTCTTAACCTCTATAATAAGCAAAATAAAAATTAAAAAAAAGTATTAAACTGAACTAAAATAGTAAAACCAGAGATCAAAAGAGGCTGAAGATTCTCTACCAGTGAACAGCTTTAATAATAATCTGCTTGGGTGTTGGACTCATCTTTACATATTAAATCTGGTCACAGGTGGGCATAGGAATGCTTTCGGAGGTGCATTTTCCTTTTAATACTAAGGATTTTCAAGTTTCCCAGTTTCACATAATTGCATGAGTTTTTTGGGGGGTGGGGTAAAAGTGTTCATTCAATGAATACCTGCAAAGCACACACTTGTATCAAGCACTCCAGTAGCTGATGGGAGATAGCAGGTGTGATGAGAGTGAGGCAGCCCCTGCCACCATGGAGTTCTCAATCTATGATGGTAGATATTCCTTAAATAAATAATTGCCCAGAAGAGAAACAAGATGGCGGCATAGGGTAGACAACGTATATGCAGCTGTGAACAACTATTTCAGAAAAACCACGAAAAGAACACACGGACACCACTCGCACCCACAGTACGGCTGGCTGAGTGAAAATCCTACAACTAGAGAAGAGTCTGAGACTCAGAGCAGCAGCGGAAGCAAAGTACAGAGGTACGGAGGCGCGCGCACGGGCTCGGGGAAGGGCTGGTACCGGAGACCGTGGTTCTTTTCCAAAATGGGGAGAGCCACAAGCTCCCAGCGGCTCTGAACTCCAGTTCCAGGCGAGTTTTGGAGGTCCCACAGACACCCAGAGACTAGCATCAGAAGGAAATCCAAAACGGGTTTCTCTCAGCGTTGCTTACAGCAATTACCGTGGGACACAGAGACCTGGCGTCTCTCAGGGCAGGGCTGAGAAGTGCCATAGCTGTTTGCTCCGCCCCGCCCGGCGAACTCCCCGAGGCCCCGCCCCTCCCAAGTGCCGTCAGAGGATTCTGCAGCAACGCCTCCTTAAAGATACAGGAGCCAGCCCCAACCCAGCGGCCAGAGTGGGACTAACCTAAACAAAACAGATCCTCAAGGAACACATCTGGGGCAGATGCAGTGAGCATAAAAGCTCCACTGAAACAACTCTTGCCCCATAAGGGTGTCTCCAGCACAGAAGTTCTCCCACTGTAGACACAGCTGACTCTCGTAACCAAGTGGCTTAGAGGCTAATCCCTCACAGTGATCGCCTAAATCAGAAAGTGAAGAAGCCACAACGATGAGACGAAACAGGTCACAAATGAAAGAAATGGAGGAAAGAAAATGACAGGATATAGAGTTCAAAACCACGGTTATTAGGTTTTTCAAGAAAATGCTAGAGACTGCCGATAAATATAGTGAGATCCTCAATGAATGTAAGGAGAACCTC
>PVJC01034023.1:0-19055 GCA_004026665.1 Murina feae
GCATTAAAAATCCGAAATTACATGGAAGAGTGGGAATTCCCTTGAGTTATCCTCTTTAAAATGTCATCCTGACTTATTATCAATGGGGAAATCTTTTGGAAAATAACACTGATTTTAATAGTTTTAAGAAAACACACAGCTCCTCCAAAATAGCTAAGAAATCTGATTCAGAAAGACAAGTACTTTATAATTCCACTCGTGGGGGAATCTAACGCACCAACACCCGACTCACACAAAGCGGCCGGAACAAAGCAAGTTCCCATCAGCGTTTAACCACGAGGAAGTATGCCTGTTACCAACACTTACCTCAGCGGCGGCTCAGAGACGCCAGCCAAAAATAACAGCAACAAAACCCACTCCAGACCAAGACTCAGCCTCGCCTGTGCAGGCCACCACACCCTCCCCTGAGCAGCCGAGGGGCACGCACCATGCACTCCCCTCCCAGGAAGTCGGGGATGACCTCCTTGTCGATGTAGTCCAGCAGGCCCCCGGGGCCCTGGTAGTCGTTCCCAGCGTAAATGAGGAACTTCCTCCTGGTGTTGTCGTCGATGAATGGGCTGACCTGTAGAGAGAGAGAGAGCCGCAGTCACCTCTGCTGGGCTGTGAGGTGAGTCTCGTACACTTTTGTAAAGTCCGTTGGCGTGGCATTGGGCACTCGGCACCCTTTCTTCCCCTGAACAACCTGAGGAATGTTACGTCTTCCCGTGACAACTTGGATTCTCTAACTCCCAGGACTCGGGAGTCACAGGGCTGTGTGGCGTGGGCCCCACAGATGCCAGCAGCTACCGGAGGCAGCATCCACCCACCAGCGTCCAGAGCACAGGAAACACCCGGGGAGCGCGCAGGATCAGCAGGCGGCCCAGCGTCTCGGGGTAGTTGGCCTCCACCACCTCGATGATGCGCAGCAGGGCCTTGACGCCAGGCCTCCACAGGTGCCGCATGTTCAGCCCCTCCAGGTCCACCAGGCAGGTCCACGAGCTGCGGGCGCAGACGCGTCACTCCAGGCGCCCCAGGGCACCCTGGGTCCCACAGCTACTGCTCTGTGTTCCTGACACTATAACGTAGCCATTGCTATCCCTCCCCAAAAAATACCCGTTTCCCAACGACAGTGCTACGAATTAGCCTTGCACCTGCTTGTAAGGGCACACGGTCAGTGTGGGGCGCCAGCCCTGCACCCCGAGCACCAGTGGCTCACGGCAACGCCTAACCCCGGAAGGAAAACGAAGCCGCCGTCTACCTGATGGGCCGGCCGAAGACCTTGGTGTTTTCCTCGCAGCGTCGCAGCCCTTCCTCGTTGATGGAGAGGACCTGCGCGTGAGAGATCACGAGAACTGTCAGTAGGGGTGACGCTGCCGCATCACTGACAGCGCTGAGGTGAGCGCGCAGACCCCGACGGCGTCTGTCAGGTTTTCTGAACACACACGGCAAATCCCCGACAGTCTCTCCCTCTGGAGAGAGAGGGCTGTCCTCTGTGGCTGGGGACAGAACCGCACGCGGGGTCACAGGAGGACGTGCCTGCTGCGGGGTAAGTGGCTGCCGAGTGGGGGACGACACCCCAGCCCAGGGAAGGAGGGTGTCAGGCTGAGCGGAAGCACGGACAGAGGGAAGGCCGCTGGGAAAACAAACCGACCCCGTGCGAGCGGCCCTCCACATCTTTCGGTCTACCTTTCTGTGCGCATGTGTGCACGTGTGTGCGTGTGGATATGCTTGCAGGCTCGTGTAAGCACACACAGGCAGGCTAAGAATCACAATCAAATGCCAGCAGTGCATGTTTTAGGATCACTGGACTGTGGATGTGCCTTTTAAAGTCTGTTTGTTTTTCTGATTGAGGGATCGTCTTCCTCTCCTCCTAACTGCCCACCGAGGAGGCTGCAGGGGGCGAGCTGAGTCGGGGTGGGGAGGGTGGGGAGGCTTTGTCTAGTTCAGGTGAAAGACGCAGGAGCCCAGCCTAGGAGATGCCAGCGGAAGGCCACTGCGAAGCGTCGGGAGTGACAGAAGCTCAGGAGTTGGGGGGTGAAGGTCAGAGAGGACGCAGACTCAACCATCCCGAGGGCTTACGGTGACCTTTTGATCAACGCTTCCCCGTGAAAAACTTTTTTAACTTGTGCACCTGCCCCTGACATTTCCACATATGCTGACAGCTGGGCCTTCCTGCTGACAAAAGCGACACACGCTTGCTGTCACAGGACGACTAACTTCCAGTCCCGCTGGGCCCGGCGCCCGGCCGAGCACTTACGTATCTGAGCAGGGCCTCCTCGCCGAGGGCCCTCACCAGGCCTTTGGTGTCCATCTGTCCCAGCCTGAGCACGTAGAGGGGCCGCCCGTCTGCAGGGGGAAGGCAGGCGATTACACGCGAGGACGATGAGGACCGCGCCCTCACTCGGGACGAGCTTCAAGCCCTGTCCCACTGAGAAGCAGCTGCTGCGTGTACAGAGCCCCCCAATCTCTTCCCAAAAAACGGTAAAAGGGAAAACAAAAGCCGCCGCAGAGCAGCTCAGCAGGTGGTGGCAACAGGTCTGTGCAGACGAGGGGTGCCCTGGGCTCGGCCCCTCACTTCACACCAGGACTGAGCTCTGAGCTCCGCCCTCAGCAGCAGGGCATCCCCCCCCCCCCCAGACAGCTTTCCTGTGAGCAGCCTTCCCACAATGCAATGCCAGGATCTGGGAGGGCCAGCCCCCTCCCTTCCTGTCCTGAGCACTTTGTGGAATCTTACACCCCAACAACCAGAACGCGCTGGCTCTGCTTCTTCACAGCGGGAGGCCTCATGGATGGAGCCTGGGAGGACTCACACACTGGGGACAGCCTGGCCACAAGGAGCCAGCTACACAAACAGAAATGGCCTTCATGGCCAGTGTCCCAGCGGTCCCGGCCCCTCGCTTGGGGCCGCAGGAGAGCAGCAGAGAGGACAAGGTGGAGCTGCTGCTGAGAAGACACCGAGACGCCCCCTGCTGCTCAGGAGGGTCAGCGCTGCCACGTGAGCCGGGCCCCCTTCGCTCTCCCTCCAAGCACGTCCTGAGGCATGTCACTCGCTACCTTTGTCGTGGTGGTGCCAGCCTCCCGCGTAGTAGTCCTGCAGGACCTGGGGGGGGTGCCAGGTGTCGAGGATGTAGTCCACCTGGTGCTGCTTGCGCCAGGTCAGCGACTGGCACATGATCTCTCTGGCTTTGTCGATATTGAAGTCCCGGGCGCGTAAGAACCGGAGAATATGCTCATCTTTGGGGATCTAGTGAGAGAAGAGGCGCTGTAAGCAACGCTGGAAGTTGCTACGGAAAAACACAAGCTGCCAAGGGCAAGACTCCCAAACTCTCACTTCGTAGGAGTGGGCTGGCGCCAGCCAGTTTGGCTCAGTGGACAGAGCATTGACCCATGGCCTGAAGGGTCCAGGTTCACTTCCAGTCAAGGGCACGTACCTTGGTTGCAGGCTCGATCCCCAGCGCAACCAGCCCTGCTCGGGCGCGGGCGGGAGGCAACCGATCGATGTGGGCCTGGTTTCCCTTCACCAAGCAATGCCAGTGCGACCAGACACACAAATGTGCCTCTGCGCGCTCCAGACCCCATTAGTCTGAGGCTTATTATAAAGCCTGACTCCTTAGGAGGCTAAATTCTACCCAGACTTCAAAACCAGAGCTCAAATACTGCTAATCTCTGAGCAGGCCGTGAGTCCTTCCAAACCCTCCAGACGTGTCAGTTTTCCAGCAAGAGCGTTCTCTGTGAAACCCGGAGAAGGACACCGCAGCCCGCCAGGGGGCTGCTGCCACAGACCCGATGCGCGACTTTTAGACTGGAAGGGCAGGCCCACGGCTCCCCACAGCACGCGCGGCCGCACTCACTTTGCCCTTGTGGGTTTCCTGCAGCCACTGGCGCAGCCGGATCAGGCAGCTCTCCTGCAGCGGAGTCAGGTCGCCCAGGTACCTCTTGATGTAGTCTGCGTCCAGCTTGTCTGCAACAGGAGTTCCATGCCGTCCGTTACAATAAGCACCCCAACACCTTCACACCACAGAGCCCTGCTCAGCGAGGCTACGTGTGGTCCGTCCCGGGACACCTCGAGGGCAGCCTCGAAAACCCAGCACTGACCAGCCCCAGGTGCCCAGCTGGATCTAGTCTGTTTCCTAGTTGCCAGCAGGTCCCTTGATTTGCCAAATCTTAACTCTAATGGCAGAATATGGCCATTACTGGTATTTAATAACTTCTCATTAAAAGTTATCTAAACAGAATTTACATGACCTAAAGCTATGAAATGAAACAAATGGATCTAAACCTGTTTTAAACAGAGCTGTGTTCAAGAACGCAAGAAGTCTTTTTCATGCTAAGGTAGCATAAACGGCAAAAACGAAAGTAGAAAATTAAGCAGAGCAAAGAAAAGTTCCCCAGGTGCAAAGCAGGACGTGCCCAACCGGGAAGCGCCGGCAGGTTCAGCTGCAGAGCACACGGAAAGGCGTTCCACGAGGCTCCCCAAGGCAGCATGTCCTTGTTTCTTATCTGACAAGGGCTTCACTCTGAGAAGTGAAAAGCGTGTGCACGCACACAGCCCAGCTGACCCGCCTCGGAGCCGGCCGCTGCTCCGCTGCCTGCCTGCCTGCCCCGAACAGCTGGTGACTACGCAGGTTCCTCCGCGCCTTGGTGCCCCCTCCCCAAGACACCCCCCATGGAGCACTCCTGACCCCCCAGGCGCATGGTGAAAGGGGTTCATGAAGTGCTGAGCACAGGGCCTGACAGTGAGCACGCAGCGATGACGGCAGAGTGGTGTGAAAACCGCCGTGAGGCGCTCCCCTGCATTCGCTGCAGATGCGGGCAGCTGAGTACGTGGCAGACATGTCTGGTGTCGTAACTTCACGTGACCCCTCCACGCACTAAACACAGACTGAGCGTCTCCACTCCGAGGGGACACCCGACGAAGTGCTGCGTGAGCTGGAGGAAGGCGGCCTGCGAGAGCTGCGTCTCCCCCTATGACGCCTAACGCCCTACGGGAACGAGGAGAGCCCGAGGCACCGGAGAGGAAGGGGCAGGGTTAGTGCCGCTCTCGGAATGCACCCACCATCGGGGGTCCCCGCGGCGGGCTCAGGGGCCCCGCTCGGGCTGCTGAGGGCCTCGCTGCTCAGCCCTTCCTTCTGCGCAGCCTCTGGGGCCACCGAGGCCAGCGACGTTGCTCGCTTCCTGCACGACGCAGCCGTGTCCTCGGAGGGCACCAGGGGGGGCGGGGTCCAGCGGGGCACGAAGGTGATGCCCTCCTCCTCCAGCTGGTGAAGGTAGTACTCAATTATTTCCTTTCCCTTTAAGACAAAACCAGTGTCGGTGAGCATGCGTGCGACAGTCAACCCGCTCGCCCCACAGGCTCTCCTCCCCTAACAGACACTGCGCTGCTGCGGGGACACAGGGGAAGTCAATGCCTTCGTGTTTCTGTTCCTCACACTTTACTTCCTCTTCTCCGAAGGTCTAGAAAGTAGGATCTGAAGAGACAGACTCTCTCGGACTAACCAGGAGCACTGCTTCTCCACACTTGCACTCAAGTCGTGCTTTGTGTCTCAATCCAAATTCTCTCCAAAGCCCCAAAGTCAAACGAGCCTTCAAAAGCACGCAGAACCCCGTGTCGGCACAATTCAAAACCAAACGTCCACGACAGTGAACAGCAGCACAAGAAGGAGAAGGAGCCCTCGCCGTGTGGCTCAGTGGATAGAGCGCTGGCCTGCGGACTGAAGGGGCCCAGGTACCATGCTGGCCAACAGCAACAGGCTCGAGTTGGGGGCTCGATCCCCAGTAGGGGGCGTGCAGGAGGCAGCCGATCAATGATTCTCTCTCATCACTGATGTTTCCATCTCTCCCTCTCCCTTCCTCTCTGAAATCAGTAACAGTATGTTTTTTAAAAATTATATTTTAAAAAAAGGAAAGATCTTCCACGCAGATGAGCCGAGGACCCAAGGCGGACCTCGGAGCATGCCTGGGAAGTGCCTCTTCCGGCTGCAGCACTTCCGGCTGCAGATCCTGGCAGGCACCTGGGGCTGCTGCTACAAGTGAACTGCTCCTCCCTCACCCCAACTCTCACCTTCCCAGCAAGCCCCTGGCCACGTGCTTCTCCTCACCTTATTGGCAACCAGCATCCTGTGCACCCCAACCTACGCCTCCCACTCCCAGGGATCTGAGGCCCGGGGAAGGTGAGAGCACTCCCCCCAGAGAAACGGCTGGGACCCCTGACTACCCCATTCCCAGCCTCCCAGAAAGCCCACCAGCACCCATCACCCCAGGGACGCCTGCCCACCCTTTTCCATAAAACTCCAGGACACTCACTTTTTTAATGTTGCTGGTATATTGCTTCATTGCAATTTTCTCCACTGTACTTTCAAAGCCAAAGAAAGATTTAATATCTAAGCTTGCAGACTGTTCGAAACAGGTCCAATCTTCATTTTCAGGGTGAACCTTCGGGTTGAGAAAGAAGCGCATTAGCTGATGACTGACAGTATCACATGTCTGCCCCTCAGTCAACCAGTCAGCGTAAGAAAACCCCTATTTTACTAACCATGCGATTATCATGAAAGTAGCAGGTGGAAAAATTATAGAGAGGTTCAAAGTCACGGAGACCAAAGTACTATTTCTAAAATATCCAGGGCTGGCTTCATCAGGGAGGGCGGTCAGCAAAGGCTGGAGGAGGGGAGGGTGGGCAGCCAGCGGAAGACGGGGCGGAGGCTCCTGGCAGGGGAGCCCCGGAGCAAAGGTCCCCGTGAGGCCCCTCTAGGAGCGGACAGCAGACCGAGCGGGGCTGTGCACAAGGCAGGCCGGCAGCAGAGGTACGACCTCTGAGTGCAAAGCCGAGTCCCTGCTGGGTTCTGGGGCCACATGACGTGATCTGACACAGTCGGTCGGCAGGGGGCTCGGGACTCAGGGCTGATTCGACAGGAGGGTGGGGAGAAGTGGAAGACCCAGAAGCAAAAGATCTAATGATCTGGGAGGGAACGTTCTGGAAACGGTGGGAAGCGTGAAGCTGTAGGGTAGTCAACGCACTCAGCGTCACTCTCGGAGGTCCCAGTGTCGTGAGCCCTTCTCAAGGCAGAGAGGGCCAGCGCGGCAGCATGTACAGCAAGGCCACACTCGGACCAGCAGCACCTGCCGCCTGCGCTCTGAGCGAACCACACCCGCTCCCGCCGGCCCCACGCGGGAGGAGCAGCCTGACGGAGCGGAGGGCGCCCTCGGACCAGGGCCGCGGAAAGCGCCGGAAGGCGCCGGCGGCACTCACGGTGTAGCAGCAGTGCTCCTTAATGATGACCCGATTAGCAAACGTCTCATTATGGGCCTCAATGTGCAAAGTGCGCTCCCGCGAATTCAGTGAGTTCTTCTGGACGAAATAAACATAGTCCACGCCCGCGATCTTGAAAGAAGAAACAGAGAAGGACGCGTTAGTACCGCCATCGCAGCAGCAGCAGCAGCAGCAGCAGCAGCAGCGGAACGGTGCGCGTGGTCCGGGCTCCCCCTCGGCCTGCAGTCACCTTTTTCAGCAGCCGGGGTGCGTCGATGTCCAGCTTGCAGCGTCTTTCTATGATGTGGATGGCCCCGTCCTCGCTCCTGAATTCATTCACGGTGTCACTGTCCACGAACATCGGGATCAAGGGGCAGGTGGGGAACCTCCTTTCGTAGGCCTGGGGAGACATTTGGAGAAAGAGGGGCGATGAGGGGTCAGGACATGCTGCTGAGGGACGTGTCTTCGCCTCTCCAGCTCCCCGAGAGGGAGGGACCTCCTGTGTTTGCTCTTCAGGGCCTGGAAGGCTCCACACACGGCAGAGGCCAATGCTCCCCACGCAGACACACAAATGTCACGGGGTTCCATGCAGAGCCCAGCGAGGTCTTATTGGTAGCTATCCACACACTTATTTTAAAATGTACATGGGAAGGCGAAGGGAGGAGAACACGTCTGAAAAGGAGTGAGCTGGGAGGAATGGCTGGACCCGGTACTCAGGCTCACGGTGAGGCAGACCGGGTGGGACTGGTGGAGAGACAGACACGCAGCTCAATGGACAGAGTGGACAGCCATAAACTAACCCACACGAACAGGCCCAAATGACTTTTGACAGAAAGTCTAGCCTTTCAACAAATCACTGGAGAAACGGCACACCTACAGGCAAAAAATGGGCCTCCACCGAAATCCCACAAAGTTATAAAAATTAACTCAAAATGGATCAAAGATTTCTGGGTGTGTGTGTGTGTGCTTTCTTCTGTTTTTCTTTTTAATCCTTACCCGAGGGTATTTTCCCATTGATCTTTTAGAGACAGTAGAAGGGAGAGGGAAAGACAGAGAGAAACAGCGATGTGAGGGGCCGAGCCAGGGAGGAGCCTGCAATCAAGGTATGTGCCCTTGACCGGAATCGAACCCAGGATCCTTTGGTCCTTAGACCAATGCTCTATCCCCTGAGCCAAACCAGCTAGGGCAAAATGGATCACAGATTCAAACATTTTTGTTATATTCTTGAAGTGACAAAATTATAGCAACAGAGAACATACTGGTGGTTGCCAGGGTGAAGGCAGGAGAGAGGAGGGCGGTGGGTGGGACTGTAACAGGGCGACGGGCGCGCGTGGGAAGGGCTCTGTATCTGGCTGGCACCTACGCCAATCCCTGGCTGTGAAGATGGGCTGCGTTTCCCAGATGCTTCACTGGGGAGTGGGGCTGGGGGGGAGCGTGGGCCTCTCCATATTCCTGCTTGGGAACAATACTAGTGCACTGGGAACCTGCAATTATCTTGGAACAAACTGTTTAATTAAAGAAAGACAGCCTTGCTCTCTATATAATTCATCCAAACGCGTGGGAAATGCACACAGGTACGGACGAGTTCACTCGGCGCCACCCGTGCAGGCGCCGGAACTAAAGCGCACAGGTTTCTAGAAGCCAGCAACCTGGCTGCTGACCTGAAGCTCCCATTTCACACCCCGTCTGGGCCGCAGCCTCCGCACTGAGAACCCCCAGGAGGCGCCCTGTCCCGCTCAGAAGAGTGGCCCTCGCTTCCAGACGTCTCCTTTCCCACCAGTTACCTGCGGTGCCACCGCGTCCTTCCCAGTCACACTCACAGCTAGGAAACAAGAAGAGGCCAGCACAGCGAGCTCTCCCAGAAGTGACTCGGCGGAGGGAGGAAGGGCCTGTGATGCCCCCCTGAAAGGGAACGTGGCTTCGGGGCGAGCGGGAACTCGCAGCCACTCGCCCGTCTCTGCAGCAGCGCGTGCTGCCTCCTGGGTGCCGCGCCTCCGCCGCCTTCTCGCCCACTCTTCGCCTCCGAAAGCGATTCTGAACCTGCAATTTGGGAGCTTGGCAACAGCGCCTTCAGCCTTTTCCTCAACCTCTGAGTGCAATTTTGACATTAAAAGCCTGTACCGTGCGAAAGAAAACCATATTTCAGCAAAGACATTTTAACTTGAGAATTACTAAGCTTAATATTGCATTCTGCCGGAAAACCTGTTTGAAAGAAATCCCACTTAAAGACCCTTCCTTTAAGCTGAACTATGTTCACATCAGTGTGGCCAACCAGCTGAGCTTCCACTCACCCACTTGGGCAGCTATGGCACTGGGCCTGGCTGTCGGCTCACTTATAAGCAATTCTGGTTTTGCTCTGGAAAATCCATACACGAAAACACGAACTATGCCTTCCGTCTCTCTTAGAAGTTGCCAGTGGCTCAAAAAATAAATTAAAAGAAAATCCCAAAACACAACATACCAAGAAAATGTGGTAAACTGACCAAAGTCCCTCAGAGGTAAAATTCTGTAATTCCTTCACAATCAAAATTATAGACTGGGCCCTGGCCAGTGTGGCTCAGCGGACAGAGTGTCTGCCTGTGGCCTGAAGGGTCCCGGTTCGATTCCAGTCAAACGCATGTGCCCGGGCTGCAGGCTCCCTCCCCAGTAGGGGGGATTCAGGAGGCAGCCAATCAATGCTTCTCTCTCATCACTGATGTTCCCCTCCCCTCTCTCTCTTCTTTTCTGAAATCAACAAAAATATATTTTAAAAAATTACAGATGGATTCAGAGGGCGCACCATATGCAGACACTGAGCTGGGCTCTAGAGAATGCAAGAGTGGAAGGGCCAGGAATGGGCTGTCCAGAGGCAAGGCAAGACGAAAACCCCTTTCTCTGTCGAGGACAAGGGAAAAGAGGACAGAGGCGGCGGGAACCTTCTAGAATGCACCGACGAGAAAACGGCTCAGGACCTCGGGGCGCCCAGCAGGCCCTGAGGAGCGGTGGTGGAGACGCAGCCCCGGGAGGAGGGGGCCGTCCTGGTGGAGGAACCTGAGGAAAACCGAACAGGAGCAAGGCAGGCGCGAGTTCCAGAGAAGCCGCCCGAACCACCGAGGCGGGTGCGGGGTGCTGGCTGGAGCTGCAGCCGCCCCATGAACAGCCTCAGGCACCGGGGTCGCTGCAGACACAGAGCCTGTGCACCCCGAGGCTCATCCCAGATGTCAGGGTGACAGCCCCAGGGACCAGGCCCCTCGGTGCTCTGTGGGCTCGATCCCACTCCTCTCGGAGAAACGCTATGCAGCCCACTCCTGAACGGAGGTCCCAATCCAGGCTATTTTTGAACCAATGTGTTCATGAGCTATTTATAAAAATTAAAATTGCATCAATTTGAGCCCTTTAAAGGAAAAGTTAAAACCCAGTCAGTCAGATAAGCCTCATTCACCCAAATCTTAGAACAACCCAGGCAGAGCGGCTGCTTTCACACTCACACGAGACGAGGAGCAGCGAGAGGCCGCCTCTGATTCCCCTGCAGACGGGCAGCGCCGTGGAAGAGGCTGCCGGGACTTTTCTCAGTTTCCTTCCGATGAGCAGCCAAGGCCCACACAGGTCCGTGGGCCACGTCTGGGAAAGGGCTCGCAGCGACCTCTCCGACCCGCCTGGGAGCCCTGCTCTCGGGCTGCTTCTGCCCTGAAAACCGTCGCTGGTGACACCTGTGACTGTGAGAGGACGGTGCCCTCAGCACTGCCTGCTGCTCCACACCAAGGGGTTCCCAAACGTCAGCACCTCGGTCTCTTTTTCAGGGTGTGCCAGGGCCGAAGAAACAGTGCTTTATGTGCCATTAAGGTCCAAACAGTCTGAAAAGCACCTGCGTCCAGTTGTGCCCCTTTGAAACAGTCAGAGCCCTGAAGCTGAGGGGAGTGTGCTGTCTCAGCATCATCCGGGAGGACGTGCACCCCTGGGCACTGCCCAGCCCGGGCATAGTTGTGTCCCGTTCCCTGTGCCCACTGATCCTCAGGTGCTGCTGCACAGCGACCACCAAGCCCAGCTTCACAACACAGGACACCAGCACCCGAGGCCCACAGCGACGCACTCGCCATGGCGCCTGAGCTGGGAGCTGCCGGTGGCCAGGAGGTGCCGAGCACGCGGCACTGTTTCCTCGGCTCCTTGGTGCCCTGCGCCTCAGAACGCAGTGCTCTGCCTACAGATGCGTTATCCACACGCCCCACAAGTGCCCCGTCCACTCCATCGCCCTCTGCTGCCCCCTTCCTGCTCACTCGGAGGGGCCGGCGTTCCAGGAAGCCCCCGCTCTCTGCACGAAGGCCTGTAGAGACCCGAGCGGCGGGTGAACCTCTGCAAGCGAAGGCCAGGCGGTGAGCATTTCCAGCTTGGGCTGTCACAGCACTCACGTCTGCCGCCATCGGACAGGGCAGCCACGGAAACCCAGCGAACAAGTGAGCAAGCCGGCCCCAGCACCGCCTCCACGGACACTGACACTTGAACTTCATACGCTTCACGTCATGACTAGCCTGCATCTCCCCCAACCGTTCCAAGTGGCCAGGCCGCCTTTACCCGAGCCCCAGCCAGGCGGCAGGGCACAGCGTGGCCTCTCCTGATCGGACGAATTAGCCGCAGCAGGTTCCACTGAACTATTTTCCCACAAAAATGCAAGTTATTTCAGATGCCAACCAGTCAAAACTGTGAGGCACAAAAACCTTTAAATGAAACAGAAAGAACCGTGCAGCCTACAGATTGTCTCTTAACATGTTTGTATGTAACTAAAGTGTGCTCCAGGCACCGCAGGGACCCCGCCAATGGACCCCTTAGACATAAATCTGACCGTGAACATGTACCCCAAAAGGAAGTGGGGAGGAGGGGACGAGAGCTGGACTGCAAGCAGGGAGGAGCGCGCCCATCTTGCACTCAGCGAGCAGATGGCTCCTGCGCCATCGCGTCTAAACCAGCAGCTATTTAAATTTAGTTCAAAGGAGCCATTAAAAGCCTGTTCCTTATAGCATCACTGGCCACACTTCAAGTTCAAAAAGGTGCTGATATTCTCGACGGACTCACAAGGAATAACTTGATTCCGTGACCAACATTCTGACCCGACAGCTACACACCTTCGTCCTAACTCCTGTCCTCGGAAGAATGTCGGGGCCTAGCGGTGGGGGCAGATGCCCTGAACAGGTCTTAAGATAAATTCTTCTAAAACCCAGAGTCGCTGATCCTGACGGATAAGCTAATTACACGGCAGGAGTTTCAAGTCTGTTCTATCCACAGGCTCTGCTATTTAAAGCCTTTTGTCTGTATGCAGAATGGAAGGCTGCACCCGGTTAGAAGCTTCTGGCAAAGTAAACCTGTAAAAAAAGCAAGCATGCTCTGAGCCCCCCGCGACCCCACAGCTAACTCCTGGGTAAGCGTGTGTTCCGTCCCCAAGGACAGCTCCCGGGGGGGGGGGGGGGGCGAGGCTCTCGGAAGACCTTCCAGAGGCCACGGGACCACCATCAGGCCACAGGCCCCCACTCTGCCTCTGGAAGCCCCCCCACCCCACCCCTTCCCACTTAGCGCTCCCCCAGCTTCACCTACGCATCCCTCCCCGGTCTTGGTCTCAAGACTCACAGATCTAGGTTTGTTCTCTGCCTGGAACATAATTTTTTTTTTTAATTTCTCTTGCTATATTGAGTTTGGTGGCATATAGCTTCTCTGGAATAATAACTTTAGTAACTGTTTTTCTTTCCTTTTTTTTTGTGACGGCCTAAAAAGTATGTCTTTATTTTCTAGTTTACACATACTAATACAGATTTAAAAATAAATTATAGGCTTCACTCGATTCTAACTAATCCAAAATCTCAGAAAAGTACTGCGAAATAAAAAAGTGTTACCTTTTTTAAAATGGCAATGTTTTCTGCTGCAATATTTATAAGTAAACAAATCATGCTATGTCCTGCCGATAGAATGCTTGTTAGCAATACCATGTAATGTATATGTATTCATGCACACATGCATAAATCCAAGATAACTATGGTGAATCAAAGAGACCAGGCAAAGAAAAAGCATATGCTTCTGTGTCTGTAAAATTCTAGGAGAAACGAATGTCTCCTAACCGCAAATCCATGACGGCCTGGGGTGGAGGCACAGTAGGCGTGTGCAGGAAGAAGTCCTCGGCAGAAAGCATTCTGGGGGTGGTCCTGGCCGATGGTGAGAACACCAGCCCAAAGGCACACACTTGGGGGGCAGGTCTGATCGCCGGCTCTGGATGGGGCACCTGCAGGGGGCAACGGATCCGACGCGGCTCTCATATGATGCTTCCTTCTTTCTCTCTCTCCCTCTTCCTCTCCCTTCCCGCTCCCTCCCTCTTCCATTCTCTCTAAAAATCAACGGAAAAAATGCCCGCAGGTGAGGATTAAAAACAACAGAGTGGCCACTGTCCATGTTGCACATGAAGGTCTCCGAGATAAAAAGGGCGAATGCTGGGTAAGACACTCCCACCTCACAGCAGGAAGCAGGGCGGCGACGCAGGGGCACAGAACAGGAGCCTTCCTCACGCGAACGGCTTTAAAAGGAAAATTTTCCATTTCACCTTTTTTACTCTACTTTGAAAACGCCCCTCAAAAAGCCATGTGTTCACCAGACTAAGTGATAATTCTATTCCCTATGGCCCTAAAAACACAAGATGAGGCTTTATTTTGTTATTGGCAACTTCTTAGAGAAGGAAGTAGTTGTAAATAATACATATAGGTCTCTTTCCTTCCATAAGGAAAAGAAGAAGCAGGGAAAGTAGAAATTACCCTATTTCGAGTCAGGCGCTCAGAGTACACATCCCCCGCGCAACAGGAAGTGAGCACGAGGAGCGCACGCCCGTTATGTAAGCGGGGCGCTGAGTGAGCGGGCGGGCGGGCGGGCGGGCGGGCGCCGAGTGACAGGCCGAGTCCTGGGAAAGGCTAGGGTTACAGCGGCCCTGCCAGGCTCCATGCTCATGGCACTAGCGTGTTCCACGCAACGAGGAAACACAATCCCCTCGGCAGGGCGAGAGCTCACGCAGGAAACCAATCGCTCAGTCCGCCCGGGTCTGAATCCATGTAAACACCCGCCTGGTTCCCACAGTCCCGGGGGCACGGCTACTGCTCCCAGGACAAAGCCCTCTCCATTCTCTCCCATCCTTCTCACCAGAGACGCGCTGCTGCCCGCACACCCTGCCAGGCCAAGCACAGAGCTCCTCTGGGCTCCTCGTGCCCCCCACCCTCCGCGCCCAGGTGTTCCCTAGCATGTCTCCTCCCCCACCCCCATCCTGGGGCCCTGTCACTTAGGCTAAGACACAGCCAAGAGAGCCTGCGTGTCAACAGGCCTGGACTTGAATGCCAGGGCCACTACCACCCACTCTGTGGGCCACCAAGGGGGAAGTCTACTCCCCACAGTGCACCAGGTCAGAGACCAGAGGAGCCAGGAGGCGGGAGAGGAGGGGGGAGGGGGGAGAGCAAGCCGCGTTCGCCTGGAGGTGGGCGGCTGCGGGCGGGCTGCGCAGACCCAGGGGCAGCTCAGAGCTGCGGGACCCGGGCAGTCTGCACCGAGAGCAGGTGAGGCAGCCAGGCGGGCCGGGCCCTGGCCAGCAGTGGAAGCCTGTCCGCGCACTCGTCAGGAGATAAGACAGCTCCCAGGGGAGATAAGCAGGTCCTGAGATGCCAGGGCAGCATGTGACCAGCGAGCAACACTCCACTGCACACTCACCGTGGAGTTGCTAGGAGACTAACTCAGAAGTTATCATCCCAAGAAAGTGTAAGCCGGGGGTGATGGATGTGACCTATATCGTGGCGCGCCTTTCCCGGGTCAAAGCATCGCGCTGCACCCCTCACTCTGATGCGCTGCCTGCGGGCTGTGTCTCGGTCCAGCGGGGCAGAAGCCTGCCCACAGCCAGTGCGAGCGGGAACGGGACGCTCCCTGCTCCTCAGACCTGCGGTGTCCTTCAAGGGTGTCCGAAACGGTGGCTCCACAGCAGGACCCGTCACCAGGGCCCCGGCCACCAGGCCTCCCATGGACCGAGCAGGAGCAGAGCCCGCAGAGGTGGCGGCTGTGAGCCCAGCACACTGCCCCGGGGGGGGGGGCGGGGGGGACCTCTGCGGAGAACCTGTGTCACACCACTGCCCGCCCGCGGCACCCAGCCCCGCTCTGCCTCCTGTAGACGCGGCCGACGTCCTCAAGTGCAGCTGCTGTGAAAGTTCTAGCCCCTTAGAGACAGGACACGCCTGTATTTGCAAAGGACTCTGAGCTCTCCTTCACGGGACACAGCAGGGCCCAGAGGATGGAGAACAGTCCCCCCTTCCCCACTGGGGCACAGAGCCGTGGGGATGCTGCCCTGCTAACCCCACACGTCCGTCGGCCCCACAGGTTGGGAACAGACACCCGCTCCTCAGCCTCCGCAGCAAAACTCAAAGGAACGTGAAGACGGTCACTACGGATTCACCGGAGGGAGGGAGCGATGCCCACTGAGACAGCCGAGCCGCCCAGCCGCCAGGAGAGCAGAGCGAGTAACACAAGAACCTTTATCTCCTCCCCGACCTCTGGTTGCCTTTCAAACAAAACCTGATCCGAGGGCCTGGCGACCGGGGCTAATCAAAGCAGCGAAATCTCTAACTCGGGCGACTGCTCCCGCAGCCCCTTGCAGAAAGGACAGGCCCCACGGCCCTTCAGGCGGACCAGCTGTTTTATTATAACGTCACTCAAACATGAACAAAGTCGGGAAACTGACACAACGGTCAGAAGGACGACCTCGTGGCACCGCCCGGCAGGCCCAGGCCCAGGCCCGAGGCGGCTGCCGACTCCGCCCGCCCTTCTCCCCGCTAAACCTTCGCCTGTCGCTCCGCGTAAGAACCGCAGCCTATGCTTGGCGCCAGCACACCTTTCACACATTTAACTCCACCTCCACTCTCCTCGCATTTGCTTTCAACCGCTAAAGTAGTATCATTTGGTGCCCAAAATAAACACGCACAGACTCACACTGTCTCACAGCATCCAGCCATCTCCACGTGTCTATGTATCTTTTTGATTATGTTTTTATTGATTTCGGAGAGGGAGGGAGAGGGAGAGAGAGATAGAAACATCAATGATGAGAGTGAACCCATGACCGGTTGCCTCCTGCACGCCCCTATGGGGGATCGAGCCCGCAAGCCAGGCTCATGCCCTGACCGGAACCGAGCCTGGGTCCACAGGCTGGCGCTCTGCCCACTGAGATGAACCAGCTGAGGCTCTAAGTATTTTTCCGATGATCAAAATAAAAGCATGACCCCACCCCCGTCAGAGAACTCGAGGACACAAGCTGGAAAAACTACAAGTCCCCACATCTCTAAGCAGACACTTAAGATATCTTATTTCTGTCAATAAGCTCGGAAGGTCACACATTTCCCTGGCCAGTTTCTTCAAGCCCCAGGCAAACAAGAGGTCTGAGGAGCGGCTGCAGGGCCAGGACAGGCCTCTCTTCTCTTCCTTTCTCACAGGCTTAATGGTGTCTCTGAAGCAGTCACGGGCCCGACTCATGCTCCAACGGGATCCACAACAAGCCCCGTTCGATCTTTTGTCTAATAAAGAGCAAACTTCATGTGACAACAAACAGCAGCTTCGCCCTCCTCTGCAGACCCGCGGGACTGCTTCCCGGAGCGTGAAAAATAAACCGCGACTTCAGAGGAGCATGTGGTGCCCGGGAAGCACAGCTGTCAGCGCGCAGCTGCCGTGTTTGCTCACACACAGGAACGGGACGAGCTCTGGGAATAGTATCCGGCTTCGCGAGCCACAACAGAACTGCGTCGCCAGTGGGCTGCGCGCAGGAGCTGGTGTAACCCCTCGGGAAGATACCTATCACGCATTACTGTTTCCACGCCACACACCCCCACACACACACAGACACACCCTCCCACACACACACATACACACATACACATATACACATATACACACATACATACACAACATATGCACACATATACACATACACACATGCACGCACGCACTCCACACACATACATATACCCACATATACACACACACACACACTTACACACACGCGCGAGCGGTGCCGCGCAGGCCCTGAAGCGTCTCTTGTCCTTCCTCTGCCCGCGCCCACCCTCTGCACCCGGCGGTCACACTAGCTCACCCTCTACCTGCTTTTAGGCGCTGGCCTTTCTTTGCCAAGAAACTGACAGCATGGCAACCATGAGAAGTAAATCAGAGAAATCTTGTGACTGCCAGGAATAAGCACAGCGAGTGAATCCCTCAGGAACGTGCCTTTAGATCTGGAATCTAGCAAACACAAGACACAAACGAGCCTGCAGAGCAGGCAGCTCATCCTGGCCGACATGATGACGAACACCGAGATGTCAGCACTGCACAATACACACCACGGCCGAGCGGAAGCCCCGAGTGCCGCTGGAGGGGACAGATGCAGCCTGCGCGCCGCAAGTTCCTCGGCTCCAAGAGGACGCTGCCACGTGCTGCACGTGAACAAAGGACACACTGTGCGACGCCACGCCAGAGGGAACGGCCGCGTCACATTCCGTTTCCACGGGGACCCCGAGGGCCCTCAGGCGACACCCGGGCCTGTGTCCACGGCTTCCTGCGCTCGGGTAAAAAGCAAGACGCCTGGATCGCACCATCGAGACACCGCCCGCAGGGGAAGCCAGCGAGCCCAGCGCCCGGCCGGCAAAGCGAGCAGCTGGTGAGGGAGCAGCGGCGCACGGAGCGGGAGCTCGGCCAGGAGGGAACCGGGCCGCTCACCTGAGCACAGACAGACAGGGAGCAGGAGGGGGAGGGTGCGCAGGCACGAAGGCCACGAGAAATCACGTGATCCGCGGACACCGCCCGGACCCCACAGAGCCAGGTGCGGAGCGGGTGTGGGGCCCACATGCGCCGCGAGCGAGGGAGGGAGGAGGGCCAGAGGGGAGGGCTCTGGGGCCCCTCAGGAGCCTGACCTTCTTGAAGGCGCGCTGCAGCCACTGAAGGACTGTGAACTAGCAAGTGGCCCGTTCAGATTTCCAATGAGAGCTCGGGCGGCAGCCGAGAGGGAATGGGCGGTGCCCACGGGTGTCTGGAGCCGAGACTCACAGTGCGGGACGGACTCCGCCGCACAGCCCGCAGATCCGAGCAGCACAGACAGCGGGCTTCTGAGTGGAGAGGGGCCTCGGCACATCCACGATACATACAGCAACCATCCGACATGCAGCGACAGTGACACACACATAAAGGCTTTCCTGAAAAATAAAGGCTGGCAGCCCTCACGCCAAACTGTACCTCTCGAGAACTATATATGATGCGTCACACGCATTGCTACAACGTGTAAAATTATTCCGGGAGAAATACGCAGAACTGTCTGCTTCACTCCTGCACAGGCTAAAAACCAAGAAAAAAGGTCCGTGATAACAGTGGCCACCAGAACCTTCTCTTCAGTGAACTTGAGTGGGAGCCTCCCAACCAGCCCACCTCCCCATCGGGCCTCTGCAGGGCGCACGAGGCACAAAGCACTGCCTGCCTGAGCAGCAGGCCGGCCCCCAGCCCCAGGCCAGGCTGCCCCACGCCTCCCGCATCAGACCTGCCAATAACCCAGCTCCTTGGGTGCTTTCTGCATAAACACCAGGGCTGGCAAAGTGGTCAAACAGTAACGATAAATAAGGCACCCCGCTCCATTGGGGATAAAACACTTTATACCCTGTCGGCAACTCAAAATTGCACAGGATCATGAAACAAACAAAAACAAAACGGAGAATGAGAAGAGCCAAAGGCAGGCTTCCCTGCGGCCCTTTAACCCGCGGCTCCCGGCACCGGTCTGCTTGGTTATCCAGCCCGTGAAGTACATCGCGTAACCTACTACTAT
>PVJC01034024.1:0-12500 GCA_004026665.1 Murina feae
CATTCCAACTGCCCTCACCTACAGGCCTGGGTACCCCCCAACTGGCCTCCCCTGCAGGCCTGGATTGCCACCAACAGCCCTCCTCTGCCAGCCTGGTCACCCCAACTTTCCACCCAGGCAAGCCTGGTCCCCCCCAACTATCCTCCCCTTCAGGCCTGGGTCCCTCACAACTGTCCTTCCCCCTAGGCCGAGTCCCTGGTGCTTCCTTCCCAAGCCGGAGCAGCACCAGCCAAGTGGCAGGGAGAGGGGGGCCTTTCCGCCCTGCAAGCCAAGTGCCCACGTGTGCCTCCTTCCCCAGCGGCTCTGATCCCCAGCGGTTCTTAGCCAAAGCAAAGCTCAGAGCCGCTGGGGTGTGGGGCCTTTCCGCCCCGCAGGCCAGGTCCTCCGCGCCTCCTTCTCCAGCGGCTCTGAGCCGAAATGGCGCTCAGAACCGCTGGGGTGCAGGGCCTTTCCGCCCCGCAGGCCAAGTCCCCACGTGTGCCTCGTTCCCCAACGGCTCTGAGCTCAGCAGCCGCTGGAGTGTGGGGCCTTTCTGCCCCGCAGGCCAAGTCCTCCGCGCCTCCTTCCCCAGCGGCTCTGAGCCGAAGCGGAGCTCACAGCGCTGGGGTGTGGGGCCTTTCCGCCTGGACCCTGCAAGACATCAGCCACCACCTGCCCAGCCCACTCTGCTGCCCGCTGGTTTCCATGATTCACCCGCCGCTCTCTCCGAGGCTCCCGGCCGCCATCTTGCCTGGGCTATTTTGCATACAGCCACTCTGATTGGCTGGTGGGCGTGGCTTACCCTGTCTCAGAGAAACGGTTAATTTTACTATTTCGCTTTTATTAGTTTAGATTGTAGTTTATAACTAAAAATTACTCATAATATCTCACTTCCAAGAGACCTTTTGGTTTTATGGAGTACATTTTTAACTGGACACTGGTCCACTCATGCCACCTCATGCCCTAGATAGAAGCCCACAAAGTCACAAGCCATTATAAGTTCCTGATATGATACCTCAATAGCCCTTGTGATCAATAGTCTCCTCTGTCTTCCAGAGCCTTTCTCTTATGTGACCCTGAAATATACTCCATGGAACCTCAAAATTCCACTCTTGTGGTTTGATATGACCAATCTGGACTTAGCCTGGGAACCCCAAAGCAATCAAACTACATATCTTAATAAAAACATGTGCCCCCAAGATCCTGCCTCCCTTATGTCCACACCCTGCCTTAACCTCCCCCGTGGCCCTTTGATTGGAGGAATGCTAGGTATTTCCTCAGAACCTGGCATGTAAAAACTTCTCTGTCTCATTTCCTATTGTGGCCTATTGCTGAACCAAGTGCTCACCATCCAGCACTCCCTTCTCTACTTAGTAAGTGCTAATTTGACAAACTCATAACACATACAAAACCCCTTCTATTCATAAACACTATTTACTCACTGTCCAACTTGTCAGATTATTGAAAATTTTAAAGAATAGGGAACACAGAAAATGCAAACAAATAGCAACAGCAGCAAAATTCTCAATGATGCAAGAAAAAACCTCCAAAAGTGCTAAAATCAGACCTTTAATTTTCTAATTATTCTACAGCTAGGCTGATATTATGCAACAACAACAACAAAAAACCTGGTATAGTAAGTGGGCTCAAGTTCTGATTCCACTGCTCAGTTATTAGCTGGCTTTGGCATATTACTTAGCCTCTGTGATCTTCAGTTTTTACATCTGTCTGATTAGCTTACTAATAACTATCTTAAATTTTGAGGTCTGGTCATATTCTAAATACAGGGGTTAGCATAGAGTAAGCTGTCCCATAAAAAAATAAAAAAATATAAAATTTTAAATTAAATTTATTGAAGTAACACTATAGGGTCAATAGGGTCACATAGGTTTCAATGTAAATTTCTATGATATATGATCTGTATATTGCATTCAGTGCTCACCTCTCAAAGTTAAACAATCTTCTGTCACCTTATACAATATATACTTTTTAAAATATGTTTTCATCCTCAAGAAAAATGAAACAAAATGTTTTCCCCCAGGGTTATGTGACTGGAGACAAAGGCACAATTATATATATAAAATCAGGATAAAATTGGAATAAAATAGCAGAAAGAACACATGCAAATCAAACACATATAATCAAAATGACAAAGTTTCAATGGGAAATATTTTAATTTTTAAATAAGAACCAGGCTAAGAGTTAAGAGTGTTAAAGCTATAACTTATGATGCAAAGGTGAATTAATTAAATCATAAAATTGCTTGGAAAGTAAAAAATAAAAATAAACTTTAGAGAGAATTTAAAAATATAATGAAGCAGAATATAGAGATGAAATGTAGAAAAAGTACAGGAAAATATTTTTAATATTACAGAAAAATGGAAAGCATGGCTGCTCTTAAGAAGAAAAATAAAAAGGACTTACTCAAAGCAACCCAAATGTTTATCTTCCTTGCGTGGCAAAGTTGCCACATTGCTATTATATGAGAGAAGAAAAATAAAAGACTAAATTTCATTTCTTATGAATAAAAGAAAACATAAGAATTATGCACTCCCAAACTTTCTGACCCCAAAAAAGGCATCTGACTTTCCTCTTTGAATTTTGATATCTTTATGATTTTAAGCTGGTCCAAGAGAAATATTGTTATAGCTTTAAAATTTGAAGCCCTTTGAAAGCACTAGCCAATGTTTTATACAGTCCAACTCTACTGAGCACCTGTGTTTTATAATGATTTATCTTTTTTACTTTTATTTAAAGTTAAATGCCCTGTTAATGAAATTGAATGACCTTGCTCTATTTTTCTTGTGCTGGTTTCAAAAGCTGTACTTTGTTTATTTTAACTATATTCATCATGTTTTTATTACTTTAGCCCAAACCCATTGAATTCTTCTCTCCTCACAGTTTCATTTCATATGGAGATTATGGATTCTTGTTTTTTCAGCTTGATGTTGGTTCATGGTCACTGTTTTTCCATCACTGATTCATCCAGTCCTTAAAGCATTAGTATTTACTTCAGCAGAATATAGTTAGAATAGTAAGGATGTAGAAATCAAATTAAGCTAAAACTCAAAATTAGTTTTAAGGCTTATAGAATTTTTACTTAAAGTAAGAGATCCTTTTGGCAATGAACTACTTTTTTTCATTTTAACTGTCTAATAACTTCAATAGACCTTACTTTGTATAGTAAGGGAATTAAATTTATACAGTCACTATTGTTCTTTTCTCCACCTCAATATGAGAAATGAAAAATTTCAATATATCAAACTGTAGTTATGTCAATCTAAATTGTTATATTTATATTTCACTTTATAAAACAGTTTTGTATACTAGTATGTGACTCTTAAAGTGATAAAGTTGAAGTGTAGACATTTGAAATGTCTTGGTGATATGCATGTAGCTAGAATCAACTGTTGAGAATCAAATCAAATGGTTCTTACTCCAGTTCTGTTTCTCACAACTCCAGTGTTGCCCTTCTATGTTCTTTAGAATATGACTTGTTCTTTGTTTCCCTCCCTTCTTCCCTTCTAGTAATGTTCATCCTGAACACCATGCTAAAACGGAGAGGAAAACGATAGTTGACCCAGTAATTTGGCCGAGGACTAGACTATTCTGTATAGGATTAATGTTAGGCCATAAGTACAGATGTCCTTTAGAAAAAAAAAAAAAAAAGGAAACTCTAGAAAAGGGGCTTAAAATTCATAGGTCATTAAGTTTGCTGGAAAAGGCAGATCCAACACATCCTTACTCAGCTGACTAAGGGTGGGCCTTGAGTGGGAAACACTGACTTGTCAAGAGATGAAGAGGTCACACAGCATGTACCAGGTTATTCACTTGTGCGGGACTTTTTTTTCCTATCTCATGCTCAAGCGCTCCTTTGTTCTGCTTAAATGTTCTACTTAAGCATCAGTGGCCCCCAGGCACACTGCCAGCTTTCAGTATTTCAGACTCCAAGGAAAAGAATTCAGGGCTGAATAAGAGGTAACTTGTAAAATAGGTAAATTATAGCATAAGCTGTGTGGGAAGAAGGGACCTGCTAGCCATGAGGGACCCATCCTCACTATTGGAGCTGATATTGCTCTGTCTTTTCTCCTTGTAAGTAAACATTGTTTCATTTTGTGTTTGACTGTATTTTGTTTTCCTCAGTAACTCTGATACCAAAATGCAATCGGCAGAAATGTTTGGAGCCCTCCCTTGGGATTGGTAACTGGTGCACAGTACTATGCTTGACAAAGTTCAACACAATATCCTATCTAATAAAGAGGGAATATGCTAATTGACCCTCACACTGTCGCAAAGATGACGGCACCCACAGCCAATAAGGAGGGGGATATTCTAATTGACTGCCACACCCTAAAAAATGGCGGCGCCCAGTCCCCTCAGCCCCACCGCAGTGGCAGGTGTGCCTGCCTCCAGAGTCCCCCAGTCCCCTCAGCCCTCCAGCCACCCAGGGCTGGCCTGAGGCACAGTTAAGCCTCGGATGGCAGCTGCCCAGCTGCCCAGGGCTGCCTGAGGCTCAGGTAACCAGTGCTGGCCAAGGCTTGCGCTGACAGCAGTGGCAGCAGGAGAGGTGTGATGGGGGTGTCCCCTTCCCCTCATTGCCAGGTCACCTCCTGCCCCTGAGGGCTCCTGGACTGTGAGAGGGGGACAGGCTGGGCTGAGGGACCCCCCTTCAGTGCATGAATTTTCATGCACCAGTCCTCTAGTTTGGAATATTGTTCAACATATTTATGTAAATATTTTGGTTCCCAGTGTCTTTTTCTCTGAGGTGTTTTTTTTCCTTCTTTGATTTTCATAAATTTTGACACTAGTCAGAAAGAGTAAGACATACTTTGTCTCACTTCAAATTTAGTGTTAACCCACTTTGGTTTCTCTTTTACCTTAGCAAATCATTAATGTCTCTCATTAAAATCAAAAGTACCTTCAAATGTAATAAATTTATTTTTTTCAAGTAAAAGATAAATAAAATTAGAGAAGCAATGAAAACTAGAGAACTATTAAATTATATCCTCAGAGTATTAAAAAGAAACAATTTTTCACATAGAATTATCAGAATTTACTAATAATACTATTATAATTAAGTAGTTATTAATAACAGGAACAGAGCCAAGGAAAGACCCGGCAATATGGGCATGTTCCCTACAAAACATTGGAGGAAGGGGACTGGACAAAGGGAAGATAGATTCATGCCCAGTAAACTTGGGATGACAGACGGAAGGTACTTGTCTGTCAGTTATACCCAGGAACTGAGATAGTTGGCCAGAATGGGTATTGTATATCCATTCCTGCAAGTGCTTGGAAATTTGGGATATATAATCCCCTAAGCAAAGAAGCTCACTCTCTTGTGCTCTTGGTTCCTCTTGGCTCAGGGCTCATGCTTGGCTTCCTGGCATTCCCCCATGTGACCCACAGCCATGCGGACCCACACATACACAATGGACTAATGAATTGCAACAAACCTGATGCTATACTGGACTCAGCTCCAACATGGAAAGGTATCAGTGGACACTGGCTCTGATTTTAGCCTTACTGAAATCTCAGCTACATTTCTCCTATGACTAGATTAATAAAAATGGGACTTTGGAACCCTAGTGGTATGGAAATAAAGATTTCTACCATATATAATCTTCCTGTGGAGGCCTCCGAAATGCTAATTCCAATGGTACCCCAAGAACTCACTTCCACCAATAACACTAATAACTGAAAAAATTGAAAAAAAAATTCTAAGGAGAGGTCTATGCAGAAAGAAAATGTTATTGGTCCATTTATACAGAGAAGAATAAAGAGAACAAAAATAAATTTTGGCTCTTTGAAATAATAAGTTAAATGTTGGAGTTTAAAATACAGGATGGGTCAAAAAGTAGGTTTATAGTTGTTAGTATGGAAAGATAATACAATAATTAATAAGTAATAAAACAAGAATAAACTATGTTTTTTTGTACACACAACTGTAGACCTATCTTTTACCCTCTGTATAGTGAGAATTAAAACACATGAAGTTAATAGCACAAAATAAGGTAAAGGAATAAGTAAGGTCACAGAATATTAAGGCCCTTGAATTTATTCAATTTTGGTCATGGGTAATTTAAGTTAGAATCTAACGGGTAAAGATATATTAAAATATATATTCTAACAAATCAATTGTAGGAAATGAAATAATAAAGTAATAATTGGTGAAAGTAAATTAACTCAAACAAGAGGAAATAATATCAGAACAAAGGAAAGATAGACCAAGTAGAAAAGGAACATTAAGTTGGTAGACTTTAAAGTAAAATTTATTAGTAATCACTAAATGAAATATTTGATATATTCTCCTTTAAAACACAGACCATCACACTGAACTAAAATAACAATAACAAAAATAGAAACTACTCAAAGCTTATAAATACAGACACAGAAATTTTTGAAAAATGAGAAATCTTTTTAGATTGAGGAATCTTCTCAGTGTGAAAACCCTGAGACGTCTGAATTAGCTCCACTAATACCAGGCACATTTTTAAGGCACAAGCATAATTAAACATAGAGAAACACATTTCCTTATTTTTTCAAAAGGGATGAATTCCCACAAGAAAAGATGACAATCCTAAATGTATATGAATGTAAAAATTTAGCATTAAATTCTATAAAATATAAAGCTGACAAAATGTATAGGAGAAATAAATCTAAAATCAGATTAGAAGGGTGTGGGGTTTTTTTTACATACTTTTAGTTAAGATAAGAAATTTCACCAAACACACACACACACACACACACACACACACACAACAAACAAACAAACAAACAACAACAACAAAACACCCTGAGTATTAAGGAATTAAGGATATAGAAGAGTTGAACAACTAACAAACTTAACATAATGAGCATGCACAAAATTCTGAACTCATTGACTACATACTAGTATTGTTTTCAAGAAGTAAAACTAGCAATTATAAAAATTGATTATATACAAGAAAATAGAGAAAGTTGAACACATTACAAATGATTGGAATCACAGAGAGCATTTTCTTTGGACACAGTGAAATTGGGTGAAAAATCAATAACAAAATGCTAGAAGGCAAATGTTATTCCTCAGTGCTTTGCCTATATTAGGTCATTTATGAAATAAAATATATGGTCATGAATTCACATTTCAAGCAGACTAGCTCTGGTTAACCTTTTATTATTTGTCAAGGGTCCTGAGGCATGTCCTCAATAACAGGAATAATAAAGGACCTTTAAATATATACATAAGACATTAAAGAATTTTCATTATAAAACTAAAAAGTAGAAATAATATTGAAGTATTCATTTAGATCTGCTAATCCTCCAACTCCTCAAAGCTAACCTACATTATCAGTTTTGTTAAACTTTCAGATCTTATTTTATATATTTAACTTACAATATCAACACCTGGAAAATATAATATCAAGTACATATCTAGTTGATATGGTAGTATGTGTCAATCTGTGATGAGTATGAACTGGTAATTACTTCATATTTCTTCTATTTTTTAAGGCTATCTTAAATATGTTTTCTGCTTTTTCCATCTATGCAGGCATTCTGTCTAAAATAGGAAGTTCCATTGCAGCTGCAAAGACTAGAATATACCTCAGGAGCATGATTTCATGTAAGCGTAAATTTGTGTATGTCATATGAATTTTAGAATGCAGTGCCAATCTCATCATCAAATATCATGCTCCTCAGCATGTGCTTTTCCTTCAGGAGAACATATGTCATACCTGTTCACCAATGTGAACACAGCACCTAGCACAAAAACTGTCATATTAGTATGCACTCAAGAATTGTTGCATGGTTGAATGAATGCACTCAGGGGGAAAATTGTTATAGGTCCAATAATGTGGAAATCTAGTTAGAATATCTTAAAGGTCTAACTTGTTCTAATGAATTAAGGCCAGAAGTATATCCATAGGGAAACATCTGTTGACCCTAGAGCTCAAAATAGACAGACAGCTCTGCAGCATTCTAACAGAATGTGATTTTGTTCCCTGAGGAACAGCTGGCCAGTGTGACAGAAGCATCACTAGCACCTTGGATATCCTAGTTCATAATCATCATTATTAATAATATAATTTTTATTTCTACTTGCTTTTGCAATACTTCAGTTTGATGCCCAAGTCAGTCATATTTGCTCAGGACCTAGGTCTCCTACCCCATGTACAATTTCCACTCTATTATCTGAAAAGCATTTCAGAACTTGAAAACTCCTAAAGGAAGAATACTTAACTACTGCTATTTTTTCACACATAGGATAGAACGTTTTAAATCAACATATACAAAATAATGAATAGCATGTTGTTGGACATTAATATACTTTTCTTTTGCATTTCTGTTTATGATTTTCCCATACTCAACTTTCTCCTCAAAATGTAAATATGTAGAAATTTATTTATTTGTTCATTTATTTTTAATATATTTTTACTTATTTCCTAGAGAAAGGGAGAGGGAGAGAAAGATAGAAACATCAATGATGACAGCAAATCACTGATGGGCTGCCTCCTTCACACCGCCCCCTGGGGATTGTCCCCACAACCTGGACATGTGCCCTGACCGGGAATCGAATAGTGACCTCCTGGTTCGTATGTCAGCGCTGGACCACTCAGCAACACCAGCCGTGCAATGATGTAGAAGTTTAACCACAATACTTATAACATTGGGAAATATAGATTCTTTACTTTTCTATTCTGATTTGATCCTCCTTGCAGGATACTATCCCACCACCGGTTTTTCTTATTTGTAAAGCTACATTGCATTCAATTTCTGTTGACAGTTGCATCTCCAGTGTTGGACAAAGATGTGATGCTTTGTTCCTAAATCCCAAGATATTCCACTAACTCAATCCAGGCTATACACAGCACTCATGTTCCATCACATATTCAAGTTGAATGCATTGTTTGGTTAGGTCACATGGGCCAAATGTGAGAATTGCTTGTGCTGCAGTCTGGACAGTTTAAGAGACTTTTTCGCTCCTGACTCATTTCAAAGCTGTCAGCCTTTCAGTTATTCAAGCCATTTCCTCAAAACACCAGTTAAATGTGTTGGAGATTTCCTACAAAGTCTAAAAGTCAAAGAAACATGGGCTGATTCCTGACATCAATGGACCTTTTAGTTTAGAAGATATAACACACTATTCCCCACACTTCCATTTGCAGGAGGTTCAATAAGTTGACAGGACCCTTTATTTTTGTAGGATTTATTTTCCCTTCCATTCACTGAAACTGTGTTTTATCATCATTTAAGATACCTGCAATCTTGTATCTCCAATTTTTTATTAGATGTCAGGATGGTGTCCTTTTGAATGGTGACAAAATAGGTTTCTTTTGATTAAATTCTGTCTAAAATAAAATAGGACACTTGAAATACCCCAAATTGACAAGTAAATGTTCATTACAATGTCTCTTTCTCCATCATTTTAATTCCAATTTCATTCCTTGGCAACTTGGTCTGTCCAGGAAGAAAATCATATGTCCTTAAACACTAATTCAAATAAAATATTAATACACTGCAAGTAGCTCCTTCTACACAGACTTTCCTTTTATTAGAATGTTCTTCCTGCAGTTACCTGCATTTATCTAGTTTGCTCCTGCTTTTGTTTTCTCAGCTCAAATTGTCACCTTGTTCAAGAAACCTTCTTTGGCAACCCTATGTGAAATAGCACTTACTTTAGTACTGAAATTTTCTATCTAGCAGAGCCATTAGTGGCATTCATAAATACATAAGTTTAATTTTGAGTACATGCAATTATAGTTGTTAGGGTATATTTGAATATTTTCTAGTGTTTCCTGTTTTCAATACTATTTAGTCACTTATTATTATGAAATACTAGAGGCCTAGTGCACAAAAATTTGTGCACTTGGCGGGGGGGGGGGTCCTTCAGCCAGGCCTGTGCCCTCTCACAGTCTTGGACCCTTTGGGGGATGTCCACTTGCTGGCTTATGCCATTCCCCAGGGGATCGTGCCTAAGCTGGCAGTCAGACATCCCTCTGGCAGTCTGAAAGCCCTCGGGGGATGTCCACTTGCCAACCAGGAGCAGGCCTAAGCTGTAGTTGGACATCCTTAGTGCTGCTGAGGAGGTGTGAGAGGCTCCCACCACCACCACCACCGCTGTACTGGTAGCATTCAGCCTGGCTTGTGGCTGAGCAGAGCTCCCCCTGTGGGAGTGCACTGACCACCAAGGGGCAGCTCCTACATTGAGCATCTGCCCCCTTGTGGTCAGTGTGTGTCATAGTGACCAGTCATTCTCAGTCATTCTGCTGCATATTACTCTTTTATTATATAGGATATTACATTTACAAAAGATGATTACCTATAATGTACTAGTGAGGTACTGCATTAATAACAACAAATGACTGATAATTAATTAAAATAACCCAATAATACCTAAATTCTAAGTACCTGTAACTAAGAAGAAATATGTTTACAAAATACCTTGAAGTCTATACACTCAAGCTGTTTCTACTTTAAACATTTGTAACTTTCCCTTCCTTGCCAAAGGAACATCAATTTTAAACCTTTAATTTTATTATAGCATTAGTATCTAGCACATATTAACAAAATATTGATTAGTTTTGTCTGTTTTTTGAAGTTTATCCAATGACATAAAGTTGTATGCATTTGTGTGATTCACTTTTATGGTGACTATTACAGTACTGAGATTCATGATTCCTCATGAATGTTGGTCGCACCTTTCAATTGTTGTTTAGAGCTGAATTGTCTTGTAACTTATTTAGCCGCTCTCCTGTGGATAGACACTATTGCTTGTCAAGTGAAACAGTGTTTTATCACTTAAAAGAATGCTAATATGGATATTCATCTACAGGCCTGCCTGTGTAAGTGTACAACTTTTTGTTTTTATTTTTTTCTACTTTTGTTCTACATTTTTCATCTTTCATTGAGCCAGCATGATGCCTCCTGCATCTATTGTCTTTCATAGCTGAGACAGTGTATGTGTGGAAGTGTGTGTGTGTCCTGTTTCTTTTTGAAGAGATTTTCCTCTCTTTAGATTTCAGGTTACTTAATTGCTTGCAAATTCAGTTCTCCTATATGTTCAAGAAAAGTTATAATTTGTCATTTATTTGGCTTTTGCTCATTGTTACTGTGGGAGCAACACTGTTTTCAGTTTTCTGCATCCTGAGCAAAAGCAAAAGCCCTGTATTAGATTTTAATACATGAGACAGAAATAGTTGGGGGACAATTTTAAGAGATAAGTATTAGTAAACATAATGATTTGCGATCATTCTAGAATTTGCGATAGTGGTTTTCATTCTTTTTAGTTTTTCTTAACAAGAGAAAGTAAAGACTGAGACTAAAAAAATACTTCCACTATTTTATCTCTTTAGCTTTATAGTGAGTCCAAGTCTGTCAGCAGTATTATTCTCTGTATATATTCTTTATTCATAGAAGTTTAGGTATCTGAAATAGTTCTACCTCAAAATAAAAAGAAAGAAAAAAACTACTTCTATTTGCTAATAAGATGATCATATATTTAATATAATTGTACCTTAATTAGTATTCTGTTTTGTATCGCCATTTTAGATTGTGAGGCACAAGCAAGTTTGAGGTATTACTAATTTGTCATACCCCCAATGCAGTGTCTTCAGAACATGTCTTGATGCATTAATAGGCTAAAAGTCAATTACATATGATAGGTTTTCTAACCTTTTCCAGGAAAAATAATATATTTTTTAATTTTCAGAAACCATGCTCTCTTTTTTCTAGAACTAAGAAAATATCAGCTCTACAAAATGTTCAACTCTTATTCCATTACAAAGCTATTAACAATTACAATGTCAGTGATTGAACTGTATACTTTGTCCCTGTAAAATCTCAATTTGTTACAGTTACATTAATTAGTTTATTTCCTGATGCCATGCTGATACCCTGAGGAATGTATTTTCAGAGAATGTAATACATTAACTCTCTGATGAAAACATTTAGACTACTGGAGATGGCAAATTACCAAATATCACTGCAGTAGTTCAAACTTGCTAATTCTTATTCTGTGAAAAAGTAATTTACCATCAGAGTTTATCACACCTGTCATCACCCCTATAAATTACTCTTTCACTCTATTTTTACATTGTATAAGGACAATGAATTTTCAGAGAGTATGAGTAAAAGGTACAGTGAGATGAGATATGAAAGCTTGAAATATAGGTTTAAAGTTACGAGAAAGCCAACATGAAATATAGTAGAGGTAATGGCACCCATGCTAATGTTTGCAGAAATGTTGATTATTTTGCTGCTGGTTTGAGAAAAATGTTCTAGAGAATAATATTATAAGGAAAACTATAAGTGAAGGCAATAATCTCAGCTATTTGAGATTGGATACTGGCTTTGCCATTTCCTTATGAATCAGAGTTTAAAATGTCTTTTTATAGATATACTAGAGGCCCAGTGCACAAAAATTTGTGCACTCAGGGTGGGGGGTCCCTCAGCCCGGCCTGTGCCCTCTCACAGTCTGGGACCCGTTGGGGAATGTCCACCTGCCGGCGTGCCTGGCCAGCCTAGGTGAGGGGCTGATGGCT
>PVJC01034025.1:0-19049 GCA_004026665.1 Murina feae
AAAGAGAACAACATGTAGGGGAGGGCAAGAGTCTGAGAGATCAACATAGAGGGGATGCCTGCTCCAAGCCTGGGGGCAGGCCCCCGGCAGGTAGACACACACAGGAGGACTGCTCCGAGCCTCAGATGCGGCTGGGGGCAGGTCCCCAGTGGTCACACACACACACACACACACACACACACACAAAAAGCACCTGGCAGACTGGGGCCATCATAGGACATCCACTGAGGGGTCCCAGACTGTGAGAGGGCACAGGCCGGGCTGAGGGACTTCCTCCACCCCGAGTGCACAAATTTTTGTGCACTGGGCCCCTAGTAATGGTATAAAACTAGAAATCAAAAACATAAGGAATGTTGGAAAATTCACAAATATGTGGAAATTAAACAACACAGTCCTGAACAACCAGTTGGGCAAAGAAGAAATCAAATGGGAAGTCGTAAAATGTCTTGAGACAAATGAAAATGGAAATACAACACACTAACTTAGGGGATGCAACAAAGGCAGTTCTAAGAGGAAGTTTATGGTGATAAAAGCCTACATTAAGAAAAACAGAAAGATCTCAAAAACACACACAAAAACTAAGTATATACCAAGGAACTAGAAAACGAAGAACCAACTAAGTCCAAAGTTAGTAAAAAAAAAAAAAAAAGAGGAAATAACATAAACCAGAGTGGAAACCAATAAAATAGAGATTTATAAGACAATAGAAAAGATCAACAAAACTAGGGTTAAGAGAAGACCAAAAAAATTAACAAATCTTTAATAACATTAAGAAAAAGAGAAAGACGACTCAAGTTAGTAAAATTATAAACAAATGAGAAAATATTACAATACCACAGAAATTGAAAACATCCTGAGATGACTATGAATAATTATATACCAACAAATTTATTAACTTAGTAGAATTATAAAATTGCTGAAAACATACAACTACCAAGACTGAATCTTGAAGAAATAGAAAATCTGAACAGACCAATAAGTAAAGAAATTGAATTAATAATAAAAAACCTCCTCACAGCCCTAGCTTGTTTGGCGCAGTGGATAGAGCATCAGTCTGAAGACTGAAGTGTCCCAGGTTCAATTTAGATCAGGGCACATGCCTGGGTTGTGGGCTCGATTCCCAGTAGGGGGGTGCAGGAGGCAGCCGATCAATGACTCTCTCTCATCGCTAATGTTTCTATTTCTCTCTCCCTTTCCCTTCCTTTCTGAAATCAACAAAAATCTTTTAAATAATCCTCCTAGCAAAGAGAAGCCCAGATAGTTTAGTGAATTCTACTAAACCTTTAAAAAAGAATTCATGGCAATCCTTCTCAAATAAAGGGTACAAGCTTCCACATGTACAATGCATATGTTCTTGGGAATCTAAGCATATACAGTTAACAATACTGTTTATATACTATAAGTTGCAAAGAGAGGAGATATTAAATCATCTCATCACACCAAAAAAAATTACCATATGAGATGATAGAGATGCTAACCAATGCTCTGTGGTAATTCACAATATATCCTATATTAAATGATCATTTTGTACATCTTAAACTTACACAATGGTATATGTCAGTTATATCTAAATAAAGCTGAAAAAAAAATGCCTACAAACCAAGAAAAAGGATTTTCCTTATACACTAGTTCCCCCTTATCCATGGGCAATATATTCTGAGATCCTCCAGTGAATGCCTGAAACCAAACCCTATACATACTATGTTTTTTCTATACATACCTATGATAAAGTTTAATTTATAAACTGGGCACAGAGATTAATGATAATAAATAATAAAATAGAACAATTATAAAATATGCTGTAATCAGAGCTATGTGAATGTGGTCTCTCACTTTAATCTCTCTCTCAAAATATCCTTTGAATTGCTTATTTCTGAAATTTTCAATTTAGTATGTTCAGACCATAGTTGACTGAAGGTAACTGAAACTGCAGAAAGTGAAATCATGAATAAGAGAGGCCATTGTACACAGTATATCATACTATTTCTCTCATTAACTTATGAGTTAAGTAAAACCTTTGACTTTTTAAAATACATTTTTATTGATTTCAGAGAGGAAGGAAGAGGGGAAGAGAGAGAGGAACATCAATGATGAGAGAGAATCATTGATCGGCTGCTTCCTGCATGCCACCCACTGGGGATTGAGCCTGCAACCTAAGCATGTGCCCTGACCTGGAATTGGAACGCGACTTCCTGGTTCATAAGTCAGTGCTTAACTACTAATCCATGCAGGCCTGGCCATTTGACCTTTTTTTTAAAGGCAATTGGAAGACAAGGAATTCAAGAAACAGCATATTCAACCCAGGACATCACTGAAAAGAGATTCAACATAAGTGATATTTATAGTATTAAACAACTTTTCTTCAACTTTTTTAATAAGCTATGAACAAACCCCAAGACAATCATTGTTACAGAAAAATGTTAATATTTTCAATTTTGACAATATTTTTTAAAAGTGCAGTTTGGTAAGTGGAAGCTTGTATGAGAGGAGATAGGAAGAGCAGTGATGTCAACACCTTCATCTTCCAACAAGGCCATACTTAAGGGATGAAGATACAAAAATGAGTACATATAAATTAAAATAGTAACTGAAGGAAGGATGGTGTAAGGTGACTCCTCATCTAAGCAGAGCTTTAGAAGTTGGACTATTATACAGTCCAAAAATGTCCTCATCCAAATCTCAAGGGAGTTCTGAAGCTTCAAGAGCCCTTCAGAGTTGACCCAAATTAGGGTGAGGCTCAGGACCTCTACAGCCCCACACTGAGCAGTCCCTGGAGGAGGGTTCCCCTGGGAAGAAGGCTGAATTGGATGAGGCAGCCATTCTCACCTAAGGCAACTCTGGAGGAGGGCTGAGAGCTGAGGACTGTCAGCCAGCAACAGAGGGAATAGATCCTTCAGTACTGAAGGGAGGAGATGGATGGGTCAGGACAGCATCTCTACAGAAGCACTTGGTCTAGTCGTTGGGAAGACATATTTTTGAGGGTGGAAGAAAACAAAGTAGTAAATTTTTTTTAATGTATCATCTCTTAAATTCTGTTAACTCAACTGACTCACCCTATTAACTTATGAACTCTGTTCCTTAAGTTAAACATTCCCAGGTAGTCAGGAGGCAAGGTTATATTGCAGTAAGTTATTAACCTGCAGTAGAAATTTAATCTCAGTGCTTCACTCAATAAAGAGGGCCCAATTCTACAGACATTCAAGGGACTCGGCTTATGGAGTTTCCAACATATTACAGACGATTACCTCAATAATGACTTTCAGAAAAAGACAAAGTAGAGCTTGCACCCACTTACAAGTGCTATTGGCTGGCATTGGTCACATAATTGCACACAAACCACAGAGGAATCTGGGAAATGTGCATAAGCTTATGGAAAGTTGATGATTGTCACTATCCCTGAAAGAAATACTGACTGATGTGATGGAGGGTAAACCCACAGGGTAAATACCAGCAGGTTTTTCTCTAGCATAGCCATACATTTCTCCAAGATGTTCGCCTACTAAGACTGAGCTCTTTTTCTTAGAAACTTGTTTATAAAGGATGTACTGTTATTTTGATTAAATTATTAAAGGTTTTATTACCTAAAGAAGTCTGGTGCAAACAAAGTTACTTGTTGCTATGAAGCTGTCACTGGAAGGTAAGAAAACTCTGACCCTGTCATTAAAAAGAATCCCCCATCAGGTGACCAGTGTGGCTATGTGGAACCACAAGAATGCCCTAGAATATACCCTACCACTTACATTATAAGAGGACCTATGGTTCAACTAGAAAAGTCAGATCTCAATGTCTGCCTAAACTCTGGGTCAGGTTCAATATCCAGCCCTGCCTCTTGTCTTTGCAGGGTCAAAAGCAAAGTGCTACATATAGAGAATAGGGGCTCACTAGATACTCACACAAGTGCTCCCCATTTCCCTAAGCATCTCCCCTCTTGACTCCTTTGGTAAATGTCAATGTCCACCCTGAGGAAGATGACAAAACCAGCACAAAACCTCTGATCACCCAGCATCTTGTTCTGGGCAGGTTCAGACTATGACCTTGGGGAGCAGAGTCTTCCTGAGTGTATCTGCCCACACATCCACAGTGTCCATGTCTGGTGACCTGCATTGCAGCCTGGGGTACAGAAGACAATGACCCCAAGAAAGCCTTGTAGTCCATTCTGACTTCATCCAGAAGAGGGGAGGAGCTACCATTAGGAATGGGTGAGGGAGCAGGGAAGAGGGGAGGCCTTCCATTACTTCAAAGACAAGCTTTCAGCCACTTGGCTATCTAACAAACCCAGAGACATGACATGGAGACCAGCTTTTTGTGCTGGCCCATGTCAAGGGAGCCTCAGTTTGCAGGGACCTCTTTAACACCTGGGCACAGAATATCAACAGGAATCAACAGGTCAGTATATCCACAGACAAGGAAAGCTCTATCCTTGGAGAATTCTAGCTCAGCAGTGCCATCAGGTGACTATGCAGGAGACAAGGGGTGAGATGGGTGTGAATCAACACTTCCAACAATGCACCAAAACTCTGCACTCATCTTCTGGGTCCACAGAAACAAACTGCCCCTTATGCCACTCCACTGTGATGGGGTTGGAGGCTGGGGGGCTGCACATGGTGGGTGCAGACACCTTCACACTGGGCAGTCATTACAGCATCACCAAGATCTGGCAGGTCCAGTAAATATTCCTACTAAAGGAGGAGAATGTGAGGCTGTCTGCATCCATGGACATGATGGTTTTTGAGAGGTGTGCATGTCACTAAGGGGTGGTCAACCAGAATCTTTCCAAAAATTTTTCAAACTTTGGAAGACGCTCTAGAAATACAACAGAAAGAGGCAGTCACACGCATACACAGAAACAAAGATAAATTGTGCGGTGATAAGAGAGATGCAAAAATTGGAGATGCAAAAAGAAACACAGATCAAGAGATGCAGGTAAATAGTGGAAGAGATGTAGCTAGAAACAAAGTTAGAGATGCAATGAAATAATGAGAGACACAGGGATGCAGAGACAGACAGAAAAGGATGCAGAGACACACTGAGAAAATATACAGGAACAAAGAGGGATATAGGAAAAGAGAGAAAGGTACATGAGAATTGTAACAGAGAGAGGAGAGACAAAGACCTCATTTAATACCTGGATCCTGTCTCTTCTGAAATCAACTTGACCCCAGGCTTTCTTGTAACATGAACAAACTAAACTTTCAGTCATCTGGAACCAAGAATATTACTTTTATTGCTTATTATACTTTTCCCAAAATAAAAATTTACAAAGTGGTTCCAGTGATATTTCAAGTATCACTGTGCGGTGCCACTTGGCACTGCACATAATTAATACAATATTATTGACTATGCTATACTTTACAACCCTGTGACTATTTTGTGACTACCAATCTTGTATTTCTTTACTATTATTATTAAATGTATTTGTATTGATTTTGGAGAGGAAGTGAGAGGAAAAGAGAGAAATATCAATGATAAGAGAGATCGAGCCCACAACCCGAGCATGTGCCCTTGACCAAAATCAAACCGGGGACCTTTCAGTCCACAGGCCAATGCTCTATCAACTGAGCCAAACCAGCTGGGGCCCAGTCTGTACTTCTTAATCCGTTCACCTTTTTCACCCAGTCCCCCAACCCCCAACCCCTCTGGCAATCACCAGCTGGGTCTCTGTAACTATGAGTCTATTTCTATTTTATTTATCCATTTACTTTTTTCTTCAGATACCACACATAAGTGAAATGATATAGTATTTGTCTTACTTATTTGACTGAGCATAATACCCTCTAGATCCATCCATGCTGTCACAGATGGCCAAGTAAAAGTCCATTGTTTATATGTACCACAACTTTTTTATCCATTTGTTTCTTGATGGACACTTGGGTGACTCCCATAACTTGGCTATTGTAGATAATGCTGCAATGAACATGGGGTGCATATATTCTTTATAATTAGTGCTTTGGATAAGAAAGTGCTATTTTAAATGATACTTTAAACTACTATTGCAGATAATTACAAGAAATGTTCAGGCCTGAAAACATGTTCATTCGTTCATCACCAGTTTCTAACTGGTTGACTCTTTCTGCTTATCCTATATAATAAAGAGGGAATATGCAAATTGACTATCACTCCAGTCAATTTGCACCCACAGCTGAGGCTAAGTTCCCATACCGAGCCTTAAGGAGCAATCAGCAGGGACCTAAGGCTGCACATCCCCCCACCCCCACCTCCTGCATGGGGCTTGACAGGGGACCTCAGGCTGTGCCTTCCACCCACAGGGCTTGAGGGGGACCTTAAGCCATGCCCCTTGCCCTGGTGCCAGGCTGGAGACCTCAGGCCACACCCCAACTTTGGCACCGGGCCAGGGGACCTGAGGCCATGTCCCCACCCTGGTCCCAGGCTGGGGGACCTCAGGTTATGCCCCCTGCCCTGCAGGGCTTGAAAGGGGACGTCAAGTGCACTCCCTGCCCCAGTGCTGGACTGGGGGACCTCAGGTTGCTCCCCTCACCCTGGCAACAGCCAGAGGAACTCAGGCTGCACCCTCTTCCCTGGTGCCAGGCCCAGGAACTCAGGCCATGCCCCTCCCCCTGGCTCCAGGCCAGAGGACCTGAGGCTGTGCCCCACACCCAGCGGGACTTGATAGGGGCCCTCAAGTTGTGCCCCTCACCCTGGTGCTGGGCCAGGGGACCTCAGGCCATCCTCCTCATCCCAGCGCCAGGTCAGGGGACCTCAGGCTGTGCCCCCTGACCCGGTGCCAGGCTGGGGGATCACAGGCTGCTCCCTCTGCCCAGTGGGGTTTGATGGGGGACCTCAGGCCACGCGCCCCCCCCGCCCTGGTGCCCAGAGGACCTTAGGCTGCACCCCCACATGGCAGGGCTTGACAGGGTGAGACTGGTTGGGTCTGGATCTAGCCCAATGCAGAGGGGCCGGCCACGTTTAGGTCTCGAGTGATTTTGAGGTGCACGTGGGTGGTTGAAGACTTGAATCTGGGTTCCATGGTGCACCCCAGACTCTGACAGGAGGAAGATTTTCATATACGTTTTATTAATTTTCTTTCATCTCTAATACTTCTATTATAGAGAAAGAGAAAATAGCAATATTAAAATATTTCCTCTAATTAATCCCCTTTTAATGTGCACGAATGTCACGCACTGGGCCACTAGTTTATATATAAAAAGCATAAGCAGCTGAACAACTGAATGACCAGTTGCTATGATGTGCACTGGCCACCAGAGGACAGAGGCTCAACACAGAAAGTGCCCCCTGGTGGTCAGTGTGTTACCACAGCCAGCCAACCTCCATGCTCCCTCCCCCTGCTGGCCAGCCCCGATCAGCCCTGATTGCTGGCCAGGTCAAGGGACCCTTCACATGCACAAATCTGTGCACCAGGCCTCTAGTCTGCTGATAAGAGAATTTTGTCATAAAAAAAAAAAAATTAGACCTCGATCAATGTGACTTGCCAAGACATCTGAAACCTCAGTTTGGTTCTGTGAGACCCCAAGGGCCACTATTCCTGGGCCCAGGTAGTTCCTCCATGCTGACACACACTCTGACCACCAGGCTGGAAGGGAGGCCGGCACGTCCTAAGGCCACTGCACTGAACATCACTACTAGAGGGCCAGGAAGGAAGACGATTGAACTGTTCCCTCTGCCCACGCTTATCACAGCACCCAAGATGCTCTTCTCTCCCTCGAGGAGCAAAACATGTTCCTTTCATTCTGCAGTGGCTTCCTGCCTCCACCCAGTTAAGAAGGCTCAGGATACAGATAACACGTTTAATTATGATAAAAGCTCTGGAGTCAGGTAAAGGCTTCAATGTGCTTCTCTTGGACAGTGGAGGGTTGTGGGGAGGAACAAAAGAAAAGTGTCTTTGGGACCTTTAGTAGACTCAGCTGCCAGCCCACAGCACAGACTCCAAGGGCACAGCCAAGGCCTCGAGGAGGGTCACAGGAGATGACTGCCCCACTGCATTAGAGTAACTAGGACTCTGGTCTCAGAGAGAGCAGGCTCACAGGCAGCTGGGAAATCAGTGCGAGGACAACAAGCAGGCATCTCAGAAGAAACACAGCCGATCCCAGTCAAAGTACCCTCAGGAGTCAGCGCAGGAGCCCTGTAGAAGAGAGAGTGATCAGCACCCGGCACCTGGGGGCGTACCCTGTCCCCTCCTCTCGGGGCCCTGCAGCATCAGGTAAGCTGAGGTCTCCACATATGGTCACCACCTCCCCCAGTATCGGTGTCAGGGCGAACTCAGCTGAAGAGGACACGCACTTCAGCTCCACCCAGACATGCAAGAGGCAGGGGAACAGCTGTTACCCCTTGAGGGGATATGAGGATTTTAATCTTTTTAGCAAATTTAATAACTAACCCTCCTTCCATCACTAGGGCCACTTATAAATGCCCACAGGCAGGAGCCACCAACATGTGGCACAAAGTGGGCATCATCCCTGTGCCTTTCACCCAAGATGTGGCTCTGGCTCCACATTTCACAGGAAGATTCACCAAAGTTAAACCCTGGTTCTGGATAACAAGCCCGGAGCTTCCTTCAGGAACTGGGCAAGCTTCTCCCCTAACTCTTGACCCCTGGCAGGGAATAGGCCATGAACCGCGACCTTTGTGACCAGGAACACTCCCTCCTGCCCCCCCCTCACCTTTAAATCAGAGCAGAGACAGTACCTGGGGGGAGGCCCATGAGATCCTACAAAAAGGACTTTACAGAGAAAGGTCTCATCACACAAACAGCCAGTCCCTCTCCCGCCCCCAGGAAATGAGATAAGCAACTTAACTGGAAATCTATTTCCTCCTACCCATCAGCCACAAGGCCTTACCCCTAAGCTACAATCCCCCAAATGCATGAACCTGTCGCTAGAAGGAAGGGAAGCCAATGCGCTGACCTTCTTAAAGAAGCTTCTGGAAAGGGGCCAGCGAGACAGTGATGAGCTCTCAGCCCCAGGACACTCCTGACAGTTACACCTATGGCAGGGCTGCCTTCAACCAGTAAAATCCAGCCCAAAGCCTCGCCTAGCTGCCTGTCTCCTCCACCACCAGCCCGGCCTCCTGCCTTCTAGGTGGGGAGGTGAGTTACACCTGGAAGCAGAGGCCCCCTCAACAGAGGGCCCCGGGCACAGCCCATCTTCCCTCCCGTTTCCCCAGCTGCTTACCCTTCTGCTTCCTGTGACGGATGACAAGGCCCAGCCCCAGGAAGACCAGCCCCAGCACGAAGCCCCCGACGCCGCTCAGCATCTTGCTCTGGGCGGATCCAGACTGCGCCCCTGGGGAGCAGAGCCTGGGTGTCAGCTTCTGTCCCCAAACCCACAGGGGCCCTTTGAATGCCTCCATCCCTGGGGGGTTGGAGGGGACCAGCCAGTAAACCCTTGGACACCATGGGTGGTGACGGGGCGGGGCGGGGGGAGTGGGTCCTGCTCCTTCACACACACCCTAACCTTGGCCCCCCGAGCCCCTTCACCAGCTGCCACAGTCAGCCCTCCAGAGTTCTCAGGCTGGGTGCTGGCTGTGGTGAAGAGTGACCTCCTTAGTGTCTGTAAACACCATGAGATCAGGAATCTTCTGATGCCCCTGTCACAGAAAGAGAAGGCCTAGCGTCCTGTGATGTCCACTCAGCAGTAACATCAGGGGTAGGGATACAATGGGACAGCCAGGGGACGCTGTTTGCCCTCTGTCTGTGGGGCCCATGGTGTGGGAAAGAAACTGCCCCTTACGCCACTCCACTGCGATGGGGCTCTGGAGGCTGGGGTGCTCCACGTGGCAGGTGTAGACGTCTCCTCGCTGGGGGGTCATTTCCAGCATCATCAGGACCTGGTAGGTCCAGTCCCCATTCCTGATCAGGGGGGTGGACATGACGCCGGCTGTCTCCTCCTGTTTGTTCCGGAACCAGCGGACTTTGATGTGGGAGGGATAGAAATCCGTCACCGAGCAGACCAGCATGTTGTGGTGGCTCAGGGCCTCGGTCTTGGCTGGGGAGATGGTCACTGTAGGCTCCACTGGGAAGGGAGGGGTAACAGAGAGGAAAAGACGGAGTGAGATGTGGGGGCACAGGCAAGTCTCTCCACAGGGAGGGTCCTCCCTGTACCAGCAGGAAAGATCCCTGGATTCTGAGCCCGGAATGAGGATCCCGAGCTGGGCCACTTGATTAGCTCAAGTAAACACGAGTCAGTTAACTTTTCAGGGTCAAGACCTAACTCAACCATTTCATGGTATTGATACCAACTGATAAAAATGAAGCATTTTCAGGGGTCCTCAAACTTTTTAAACAGGGGGCCAGTTCACTGTCCCCCAGACCGTTGGAGGGCCGGACTATAGTTTAAAAAAAAACTATGAACAAATTCCTATGCACACTGCACCTATCTTATTTTAAGCAGGACAGGCAGCGTCGGCAAAAACACCCGCATGTGGCCCCCGGGCTGCAGTTTGAGGATGCCTGCTTTAAATATTTAAATCGCTGTTATACAGGCCACCATTCACAAGGTTTTTATTTTTATTTTTTTATTTTTTTATTTAATTACATAAAGTATTACAAAGATTAGTACAAATAGCACAAATACACAATTTTTTTAAATAAAAATGATAAATCTGGACTTCTTTTCCCTCCACCTATTGACAGTGAGTGTGGGGATCAGCTCTAGGGATTCACACCAGGGCAGTGACCCTGTTTCGTGTTGGTCCTGAGGCTCCTCACAGAAGAGAAAATACCTCAGTTGAGTCTCCTGGGGGAGCATCTACACTGCTCACGGCTCCATGAACAGAAACATGGACTGAGAATTAGGAACATTACAGACAGTCCACGTCCAACAGAGCAGGACAGCAGTGACCATCACATCCTCCCCATGAAGCAATGTTCTCAGCGAGGAACACGGACAGGATTTAAGGGCAGGAGCACTGCTCACATGTCACCGAGCAATGACCCTCTCTCAGCTGTTAGCCTATCCCAGCTCAGAAGCCATTCTGTGGCAAACTCCCATTAAATTGTATATTATGAAATGATAAACTTCATGTCCATGTCACCTATGCCACCTATGTTTTATCCATTTACTGATTCATTTATTATTCACTCAACAAATACAAATTCCACAAGCACCAGGAATAGAAAGATAACAGACTATAGTTATCCTCTTATAGAAATTGCAATTTAGTAAAACAATGTTATTTTGAAAGTTTATAATTTTTTGAAGGAACAGAGAACCTTGAAAACAAGGAACACTGGTAAATATCATTCTTGCTGTGTCTCATTTCCTTTATCTTCTCAGATAGCCATCTGTGGTCAGACACCACAGACTCTCCCTCCCTGTTTACACATCTTATCCTTTATCTCTCCAGCCACTTTACTGCATCTCCCTTATTCCCACAGCATGAAACTGTATACTAAATAGTTCATGTGTGGTGAATAACTGGGCTGATTAATTCAAGTGTTTATTATGTACCAATATTAGCATATTAAAGTGCTCATGCTAGCTCCTAGCACACAAGTAGTTGTGAAATTAAATAGCATTAAACAGAGGGTGTTTGGTAAGGTGATTGTCAGGAAATAGATGCTCATTAAATGGCTATAATTACCATTCACAATATCTACCCTTGATTCTGGGGGGAGGGGAGGCAGGGTCTAAGTCAAAAGAAACCTGAAAAATTTTTATTCAACCATTTAATAACATCACTTTATTTACTTCAAACTTCAGCTCTATTGCACCATTTGCTGAGCTTCCTAAGAGATTAAAATTCTGCATCACGAACCACTGAAGTGTTGTTTTTGCTTTTAACAAACACCTTTTTCTCAGACTTTGCATTCACAAAATCTTAATTAAGATCCAAGTCAAGAAGAGTTTACCATATTAAGCAAAATAGCACAAAATAATTAATAAACTCTGCTTTTAAAGGCTGTACTTGTGCTTCTGTTTTCTACTAAGCCTCAGTGGGTGGCAGCTGAGAATTTACTCATTCATCTCAGAAAGGCTGAGTGGGCTCACTGGCCAGGGACTGTGGAGGTAAAGGCCCAGAAACATAGCTGACAGTCGCTGCTAAAACAGGTGCAGGACTAGCGACAGACATTTAGAGAACAGAATTGACATGAATAAAAATTTGACACCAAAGAGCCAAACAATAAAAAGCTTCTGCACAGCAAAAGAAACCATCAACAAAACAACACGAGAGCCCACTGCATGGGAGAACATTTTTGCCAATATTATCTCCGATAAGGGTTTAATCTCTAACATTTATAGGGAACTCATACAACTTAACAAAAGGAAGATTAAACAATCCAATCAAAAAATGGGCAACAGACCTAAATAGACACTTTTTGAAAGAGGACATTCAGAAAGTCAAGAGACATATGAAAACATGCTCGAAGTCACTAATCATCCGACAGATGCAAATCAAAACAACAATGAGGTATCATCTCACACCTGTAAGAATAGCTATCATCAACAAATCAACAAACGACAAGTGCTGGAGAGGATGCGGAGAAAAAGGAACACTCCTGCACTGCTGGTGGGAATGCAGACTGGTGCAGCCACTGTGGAGAACAGTATGGCGTTTCCTCAAAAAGTAAAAATGGAACTCCCATTGAAATGGGATCCCACTTCTAGGAATATATCCCCAGAAACCAGAAACACCAATCAGAAAGGACACATGCATCCCTATGTTCATAGCAGCACAATTCACCATAGCTAAGATTTGGAAACAGCATAAATGCCCATCAGCAGATAAGTGGTTTAGAAAATTGTGATACATCTACACAATGGAACACTATGCTGCTGTAAAAAAGAAGTTATTACCATTTGCAACAGCATGGATGGAACTGGAGAGCATTATGCTAAGTGAAATAAGCCAGTCAGAGAAAGATAAATATCACATGATCTCACTCATTTATGGAATATAATGAACAACATAAACTGATGAACAAAAATAGGATCAGAGTCATAGAAGCATCGAACAGACTGTCCAATCTACGAGGGAAAGTGGGGCATGAGGGGGAAAAAGATCAACCAAAGGACTTTTATGCATGCATATGAGCATAACCAATATATACAGTGGCGGGAGGAGTGGGGGGGGCAGGCATGTGCTGGGGGGTAGGGGCAGCTGAGGAGAGGTCAATGGGGGAAAAGGAGACTTACATAATACTTTAAGCAATAAAGAATTAAAAAAAAAAAAAGAGCCAAGCACTGTCATGACTGTGATGTATTGCACATGTGTGCAGGGTCCTGGAGGCAGTGTGGAGCTCCAAATCCCACAGGGGGATGAAACTGGAGGTGGTCCAGCTACAAGCTCACAGCAGCGTGGGGGCAGGGGACCAGGGGCTTAGGGACACATAGCACAGGGATATGAGGACATGGGACACAGGGCACAGGGACACAGGGCACAGAGGCACAGACAACAGAGACACACGGAGCACAGAGACACGGGGCACAAGGACACGGAGTGCAAGGACATGGGGCACAGGGACACGGGGCATAGGGATGGGGCAACACAGGGACACAGAGACACAGGGACATGGGACACAGAGACATGGGGCACAAAGACAGGGACATGAGAACATGGGACATGAGGCACAGAAACAGGGAAATGGGGACACAGAGACAAGGGTACATGGGGAACAGGGATGAGGCAATGGGGTACAGGGACATGCATGGGGCACAGGAACACGGGGGCATGGGGACATGGAGCACAGAGACACGAGGCACAGGACATGGCAATAGGGATATGAGGATAGAGGACACAGAGATGGGGACATGGGGCACAGGGTCACGGGGCACCAGGACATGGGGCACAGGGACAGGGGACATAGGCACACAGACACAGGGATTCGGAGACACGAGGCAGAGACAAAGGGACATGGGGCAGAGAGACATGGGGTAGTTTCCAAAAAGTGAGGGACAAGAAGGCAAGCACACCTGAATATGAGTACGGGCAGAATGGATGGAAAGAAGAGCAGACACATAGGCCCAGTCCACATGCCTGGTGGGCTCACTGGGACATGGACAAGCTGAGAGGTCAGTGATGGTCCCATTCCCAGTCCAGGCCAGACCTCCATCCTCCCCTGATCTGCTCAGTTCCCCCCTCATTCGTGCCTTGGGTTCTCCCCTCTCCCTAATTTCCGCCCTCAGTCCCCCTTCTCCCCTCATTCCAGATAATGGTCCCCCCACCCAGTCCCTACCCCTCCCCACCTCAGCAGGACTCCCTGTCCCTTCAGTGGCTGGAGCTGGGCTCCCAGAAGCCGACTCTCCCTCTCCGGGGGCAGGAAGACTCGTCCTGGCTGAGGGGGGCGGCAGGGCTCACCTCGCTGGTGCAAGGTCATGGCTTCTTGTGCTGGGTAGTCGTGTCTGCACACGGTGTTCACCTCAGCCCGCTGCTCCTCCAGGACGTCCTTCCGGCTGTTCCAGTACTCGGCGTCCAGCCGCCCCAGCGGGGTCAGCGCGCGGAACTCCCCCAAGTCGCTGTCGAAACGCATGTACTCCTCCCGGTTGTAAAGGTATCTGTTCAGGATCCGCACGTGCTGCGTCCCGTTGGTGTAGTAGCAGAAGGTCTTAAACTGGAACACGGAGTCCCCTGCGGGAGCCGCAGTCAGGCCTCAGCCCGAGCTGCCCAAGGGCCTGGGACCTTCCTCGGGGACAGACCTGCAGCCCAGGGACCCAGCCTCTGCCCAAACTCTCAGAGGACTCCTCCGCCCCCTCCCCGCCCCTGCCAAGGCCATGGCTGCCTGTAGGGAGGGATAGAGGGGGCAGACTCTCCCGGGCGCCCTAGGCCGGGATCCCCCTGAGCTGGACACCAGCTGGGCGGGCGGGCGGGGATCTCACATCCAGGCCCCACTTAGAGCAGCCAGGAAGCCCTCCCCTGAGGTCCCATTTCCCACGGAGTCAGGAACCTCAGGGACCAGTGACCACAGGCCAGAGTCCAGGGAGCAGTGACCGGAAGCCCAGAACCAGCGTCCCCGCCCACAGGCTGGCTCTCGCCCCTCCTCCGGGCACAGACCCTCCCCACTCAGTGTGGCCCCAGGGACCCACCCCTCGGACCCCAGAAAGGGAGGCTCATCATGGAGAGGGCACAGGCTTCCGGGTTAGACCAGCTAGATCCCAGGTGGACTGTGCCAATGGCCAGCTCGGCGGTTGCCCAGAGCACCCAGAGCATAAAGGCAATTGTGTAGAAAGACAGGGCACCTGCACCAAGGTGGTAGGAAGACGGACAGAGTTTACATGAAGACAGAATCCTGTCTGAAATAAATGGCTTCTCAGCGTGTCATCCCCTCCTCACTTTCCCTTTCTCCTCAGTTCAGTCGCCATCAACTCAAGACGCAGTCCCACCCACTCACTGTGGGACCCTAAGTCCCTGGAGGAAGCGGAGCCCCTGCCTGTGGCACCAGGTCAGCTTCTCTGACGCCAGGGTTTGCTGTGAGGCCTCTGCTCAGGCTCAGGGATGGGGATCCCTTCCCCCAAATCTGACACCACAGACCTGCCCCACACATTTCCCCAACCAGAGCCCCTTAGTCTTTAGTCCAGACAAGGTCTTGAGGACAAATCCTGCTGTTTCTTCTTTGGAAACATTCTATCTTCAAAAATAACCATTTTCCTGTCACTGGGCAGTGTCCTCCCTCCCACTGTGTCATTCCCAGGCTAGAGCCCCTCAGATGGCCATGTCCTCACCTTGTCACCAGAAGGCGGACATGAGAACTTAGCAGCTCCTTTTCCAGAGAGGAGATGCGTGATCACAGACTATTCTCAGGTCGTAGCCACCCACGCCCCAGCCAAGGGTCCCTCAGAGCCCACCCCAGGCTGCCAGCGGGGCAGCTGCCCTGCACTCACATGGAGAGTCTCTGCCCTCAGCCCCTGGGGCACTCAGCGCCACCAGCCACAACATCACAGCTGCTGTCTAGGGGCCCCCGGGGGGTCGCAGAGCCAGCTTCCCAGACATAATGCAGAACAAAGGAAGAAGTAAGGCAGTGAGCCCAGCTCCACCTGATGGCTGAGGCAGCCACCTCAGAGAATAAAAACCTGTGAGAGCAGCCACTCAGGGTCAGACTGCAGAGTCCCCAGGAAGGAGCCAATCAGCACTGGAGCTGACCTGCCTCATCTGTCTCCGGGCAGATGCTTTCTATGGAAGTGCCTCAGCCAGTGCCTGGAACCCAGCCTGCATGGAATCGCTCTGGATTACCATTTGAAGACTTTTCTTAGCTATAGAAGGGGAATGCCTTGGGAATTAAAGAACCAAGAGAGAAAGGTGATTCAAGAGTGGACATCTCTGTGATGTTCAGTTAAAACCTATTGTTCTTACACTTGAGATGTTTAGGAGGGAAATGAGTGGGATCATGTATCAGGGAGAGAAAATACTTGTCAGGAGATGCTCCCTTCTGTTACCTTAAACACTCCAGGAGCCTGAAGTCCTGGTGGGAAGAGCAGAGCCCTGAGAGGAATGGTTCTGAGCTGCAGCTCTACCTCCACTGCACTTTATGAGACAACAGGTTACTCACCCTCCTTTACCCTCGGGTTTCTCTTGGAAAATGTGGGTCATGTTTCATGCGTTTTACATCTGCACCTTCATACCCACACTCACAGCAATGTGACTGCTCTAATGCTGCAAAGTGTTCTCTCTGCTGCATGTGCAGCTATTGGGAATATCACACACAAAATACACCCACCCCTGCTGGCCAGTGAGTCTTCCTCATGTGAGAATTACTGCATTTGTGCTATTTGAATGCAAGGTCTTTGAAAGTTAAGATGATTTTCCTTTTCTTGTTTGTTTGTTTGATGCAGCCTATCTCAAGCTCTTAAAACTCTCCATGTGAGATTTTCTCAGCCTGCCATTGGGGCCATTGGAGCTGGGGTTTAATGTCCGTGAGAGTATCTGAAGGCTAAGGAAAGATGACAGTAAATACCCCTGCTCTCTCACTTCTCCAGGGGATATTCTGAGGGGGGATTCTACATTGAGGTTGACTTTTCTCTTCTAAACTCTTTTGCTGCTTCAATCCTCCCTGGACCATGAAGCAGGTCTATCTGATGTCAGCAAAGGCACAACCACAAACATTCACATCAACAGGACACAGGCACCTGTAGCTCCAGGCTAGAGAGCAAAGACTCGGAGAAGCACCCTGGGGCCTGCACAGTGTCACTGAGGGAGTAGGTGTTCACACTCACAGCTCATACTGTGCAGCCCCTGAGCATCAAACCCCACAGGCAGAACTATTGATGGGTTTTTAATAAATGTATTATTTATCAGGCTCCTCTCACCCAGAGCAATGGCTAGTACTGAATGACTATCGAGCAATTAAGATAATGCCTGGCAAACATTAATAAACAAGGTAATAAGGACCTCCCCCCCATCTCTCTCCTTTTAAATATGAGGATAGGATCTAAAGTAGAACATAAGGAGTTCACCAGGTAAAGGAAGCAGGGAGGAGGCAGCGACACGAGGTTGCATTAGTGGCACGTGGAGGCCGGGAGCTGTTCCTGTTTTCTCTGTTGGGTGCATTGCTCCAGAGCCCCTAATCCCTGGGCTCTGACCAGCAGTGGTCGGTCAGGGTCAGGGTCTCTCCAGAGTAAGAGTGGAGGCATAAGGGAGGGACATCCAACTCAGACCTGGAATAGGGCTGGGGGACAAGGAACAATAGAGATGGAACTTAAAGGTGCCTCAGTGCCCTAAGCCCCCACCTCAGAGTCCCTCAGAAACAGCAGAGGCCTCTGACCCATCACCGCCCTCCTATGGGGGGGGGCAATTCCATCAGTTCTGCTCTGGGCTCTGCACTTAGTTCCACTCTGGTCTGGGCTGTGCACTCGGTTCTGCTCTGCTCTGAGCTGTGCAATGGAGGCTGCATCAGGCCTGGGGATTCCCTGATCTCACAGGCCTCTTCACACAGATTTCTCTACTAGCAACAGGGTTGTCAGCTTAGACTCCTTTTTCTGATTGGCTAAAATGTCATCTGAAAGGTCTGGTTGGGATTCTGCCAGCTGCTTCCCTGACCCAGTCAGCATTCTCTAGTTTTCTAGATTTCTCTGCACTGCCCCCATCCTGTAGACAGTACTCTAGGCAGCTGCTGCTGCCTTGGCCTGGCCTGGGAGGAAGGCAACATCCCAATTCCAGCACCTCACCTGAACCATCTGACTGGGCCGCTATGGAGGCAGGGCCCTTAGGGTGAGGGAGTGTGTGCCACATGGGTAGTCAATGTGATAAAGAAGCAGCCATTAATATGAGTCAGGGTTATGGGAGGGAGACTCCCAGCGATGTCCCCTGTTCCCACTGGTGGAAGGTTAAGTTTGGGGACTCCTTCCTGGTGGAAATTCAGGGGGAATCCTTGGAATCTGTGCTGGTCAGTGGGGTTCACTGTGAACATAGTAACCATCTGTCACCAGAAGCGCCATCCAGGACCCATTCTGCATTCACTGCAGGAACCAAGAAACATTGTTCATTTTAAAGGGTCTGTGGCCTCCTTAATGCAGCAGTCATACTGTCTCTAGAACATCATTTCCCTTTAATAACTATCCACCATGCATTTATCCCTAAATATTTCTAAATCTTTATGGAGCTACTCACATATGTCCCCATAGGAACCCTTAGGTAACCAGTTATATGCATTTCCCATGACACATATAAAGTAGGTCCCTTCTCCACATAACCTATCTCTTTAAAATCACATTTTAGAGAATCTGAAGAGTCAAATTGGTAGTAGAGTGACCACAGACAAACATTTCACCATGAAAGACTCAGGTTTCCCTCACCTGCAGGTGGAACACACCTCACAGGACAGTCATGAGGGCAGACGTACCTGTAAGAGTCCTCACAATCCGTGCTGAGCCACATGCACATTAGTTTGGACGTAATGTATGAGTTCATCTTTGTTGACATCACTCACCAAGGTAGCAAAGGCTTCTTGTTATTTCTCATCTCTGTTCACATGTTGGAATTTCGATGATTTTAAATCCTTACTACTTACCCCATCATTACAGAGAGAAAAGAGGAGGAGGTAGAGCACATTGGATGCATTTGACCATGAACTCCCTGCCTTTCCCTCTGAAGTGCCAGCACAGAACTGCCAGTTAATTACATCTTCAGCTCTCAGAGCCTGGTCC
>PVJC01034026.1:0-19049 GCA_004026665.1 Murina feae
CCCCCCCCCCCCCCCGAGTGCACAAATTTTTGTGCACCAGGCCTCTAGTAGTTTTATAATAAAAAATGTTACTATAGCTTTATAATAAATCTTAGTATGTAACAGGACCTGTACTTCTACCTTCTTATTCTTGAGCTTTTGCTTTTCTATATAACATTTAGGATCTACTTAACTCCCAAGGAAAAAACATGAGGGATTTTGTTTTTATTTTCACTGAATTTATAGAAAAATTTTGGGAGAAGTTTTATTATCTTCCTATCATGGTTACTTTTTTCATTTCCTCAGATGTACTATTGATCTGTCAGTAATACTTTGTAGTTCCCAAGTTCTTGCAAATTTCTTCATACCTGCCATTTAGGTATCTTGCAGATTGCTGTCCTGTAAGATTATTTTTATTATATCTTCTAATTGATTATTATGGTCTAGGAATGCTATTCATTTTGTATGTTGATCTTGTAGTCATAACTTTGTTGAACTCTTATTAAATCTAGATTTTTGAAAAAAATGTAGAAACTGACAATAAATTTTTATTTTTGTTTCCAGTTTTCATTCATATATTTATTAAATTGGCTAGGACCTCCAAAAAAATGGTAAGAGGGCACCCTTGTGTTATTCCTAAGAAATGCTTCTAAAATTTCACCAATGTGATAATTTATCTAGTTTTCAATAGGAATTTTTTTATGGTACAGGTAGAATTACTAACAGATCCTAACTGGGTTTGGGGTAGCAATGGACCCAGCTAAAAATTCCATTTCCCGGTTCCCTCTATGGGGAATCCTTATTAGTTGCCCTACAATGTGGCAGTTGGAGATATGTGGAAATTATGTGGGGTTTCCGGGAAAGCTCCTTAAAAGAGGGACAAATTTGTTGCCCTTTTGTAATTTTCACTTTCTTGTCCTCCTACCTGGAACTCACATGTAGAGTTGGATGTGGAAAAGCCCATCTTGTAGCCTGAAATTGACTGCATAAGGCCAAGAAAATTGGAGGCTTCAAGTGAAAATTAAAACGGATTTTTTTAAAAAAGCTCTCATTTGGGCCTTTGTAACTCACAGCTGAAGTGAAATTCTGAACTCATACAGAAAGTGGGGTGCTGCAAGTAACAAAACCTAATATACAGAATTGGCTTAGTGTTTGAGGGAGGACTTTGGGCAGTGGGGACACAAATATCACTGGCTGAAAAGCTGGTGACTTATTTGATGGTGACAAAGTATTAGGTCAAACTGTCAACTGCTGTCCTTCGGAAGGAAGACCAAATGCTGTTTGAGGCTGTAGTATTAGAGGAAGTATTAGAAGAAAAACTCAAAATGTTGGTATAGGATGGCACTTTCTTGCTGTGTTCAGCGAAGTCCTAGAAGAGAGAAACATACTTTTTTCTCTATTGAAGCTAATAGTCACAGAGATGGAGGAAAAACAGATGAGCAAAGCAGTTTCTACCATTTTTTTTATTGATATAGGTCACATATGAACAAGAATGCATAAAATATATTTGTACAGCTTAAAGGATATTTTTTAATGAACATCCATGCAATCACCACGCAAGACAGGGAACAGAACACTGCCAGCATCGCAGAAGCTCCATGTACCATTGCCCAATCACATTCCCCTACCTCCACTCAGAGGAAATCATTATTCTAACCATTGGGATAACAACACTCTTGCCTTTTAAAAAACTTTGATCTCATATGGATGCATCTTTAAAACAATGTAGTCTAGCTTTAACTGTTTTGAATTTTATATAAATGGAATCATGCTGATGGCATCCTTCTATGACTTGCTTCTTTTGCTCCACATTATCTTTGTGATATCCATCCACATTCTGATTTTTTATCACTGTGTAGAATTCTATTGTTGGAGTATACAATGATAGAATGTAACTATCCTACCACTGCTGAATATGTGGTTTATTTCCAAATCTTGGCTATTATCGGCATAGTACTATTATGAGCATTCTTACTAGTATACATGCTTCCTAGGGAATATGTTCAATAGTTTTCCCAGAGCAATGTATTAGCTAGGGCTCTGGCAGGAAAAAAAATTATAATTTGAGATGAGTTTAAGAAAGGGACCATGTCTATAGGTGTGGGCAGGGTATGGGGAAACCATAAAGGGTAGTGCAGCACCCCAGGGCTATTAAGAGCAAGGCTCTGTTGCCACTCCTAGGCTGAAGAGGTGAGGAAAGAAATGGATTATCAGAACCTGGAGAGCGAGCAGAGAATGTAATATGAAGATGCAAACCTACAAGAGGTTGTGACCTTAGGTCAAAGATCTTAACAAAAAGGTACATGAAGGAATAAATATGCAACTTCACCTTTCTTCTTCCCTCAAATCTTTTGCAGTGGCTTCCCCACTGCCATGACACCCTGCAGGACATAAAGCAGGGTACTGAAGGGCAAAGTGTGATCTGGAGGAAAAACAGAAAATAACCAAGAGCTCAGCCAGTGTGGCTCAGTGGTTGAGTGTTGGCCATGAGCCAAGAGGTCACAGATTCGATTACTGGTCAGGGCATATGCCTAGGTCACAGGCTCAGTCCCCAGTAAGGAGAGTGCAGGAGGCAGCTAATCAATGATTCCCTCATCACTGATGTTTCTATCTCCCTCTCCTTCCTTTCTCTCTAAAAATCAATGAAAATATATTTTAAAAAAAGAAAACTAAAATAACCAGGAAAGGTGTATATTTAGGAGTGCAGTTGCTGGGTTGTTGAGAAAGGCAAACTGTTTTCCAAAGTGATTGTTTTCAAAGTAAGAGCTCATGTTGCTCCAAATCATGAAAAGAACAATGGACCCTTTTTTCATTTTTGTGCATCTGGTAGGGTTGTAATGACACCTCTTTGTGTTTTTCATCTCTCTAATACTAAAATGGCTGAGAATATGTGCAAGTTTCTTGGCTATTGATATTTCTTTTTATGTCAAGTGCCATTTAAAGTCTTTTATCCAAATTTCTATTGGCTGTCTTTTTTTTTCCCCCCTGAGTCATTGAAGTCATTTATAAATTCTGGATTATATACTCTGGATACTAGTTTTTTCTCAGTTACTGTGCTAAAAATATGTTCTCCCAAGTCCTTCCTTATATTCTGACCCTATTAAGTAGATAAGATTATAAGTGCTTATACTTTGTAGCTTTGCTGTATTTTCTAAAAATGCCCCAAAGGAAAATTATAATAGAAAAGAAAACGAGTTGGATGAATTAAACAGAAAAGGATGTGAAAAGAATTTTTAGCAAAGAAAATAGAAGTAAAAGCACTAAGGTCGAAAAAGAGTGGAAAGGAAGGAAACCATTTCTATTGGCTAAAAGATCAACTACATATTTTAAATTTTATTTTGAATTATTAAATATGACTAAATAACATTCAATAAATCATCTAAATGCAAATAATTTAATATTTAATGTTGAAAATACAATAAATATAAACTTAAGGGAAGCTAGAAAACAAATATGGTGCTATCTACAATTGAAAAAAAAACCAAGAGATATAAGAGAACAAAAGATTTGTTTCTTTAAAGTAGCCACAAAATGACTATCATCTTCATGTTTCAATGAAATACTTATTAATGATAAGAACTCTTACTGATAGCACTAAATTACCTGGAGAAACTACTTAAGTTAACTACTTACTGTTAAGTTGTCTTCTTTCATAAATATTAATAAAAATATGACATAAATATAACTAAGATAAATGAGCTATTATAATACACATTCATCTTTTATACATTTTTCTCTAGAAGGTTATATAAAAATAAAGTGAGTGTACAATTTATTCTTTACAGATTTGTGTCGAGTACAGACATAACTGCCATTTAAAGTTCTAGATAAAAATTAATTACCCTATATTTTAGACAAAAAAAAATTTAAAGTGGATCAAGTGCTTATTCATAAGAAGGAATTTTAAATTTAAAAAAATCAAATGAGCCCTGACTGGTTTGGCTCGGTGGATGGAGCGTCGGCCTGAGGACTGAAGGGTTCCAGGTTCCATTCCGGTCAAGGGCATGTACTTTGGTTGCATGTACCTTAGTTGTGGGTACATTCCCGGTGTGGAGTGTGCAGGAGGCAGCTGATCGATGTTTCTCTCTCATCTATGTTTCTAACTCTCTATCCCTCTCCCTTCCTCTCTGTAAAAAATCAATAAAATATATTTAATAAGAAAAAAAAGAAAATAAATCAAATGAATAGTCATATTTAAGCAAAAAACTTTTTAACACACAAAATGATACCATGATACTATTACCCTGAAAGGAACAGAACCACTCACACTAGTTCTGCTAAGCTAATATTCTTCATAGAATGCATGATATTAATTATGAATGCTTGTGAGGTATCTGAAGGTATGAGAAGCTAAAATATGAATATACAAAATTCTAGAAGACACTAAGATCACATATAGCAGACCAGTGCCAACAAATGGTTAAGTGCTGAAAAGTTCTTATGCTAAAAAAGGTTTCTGTGAACCTCTGAGAGCCATTACAAATATATGGTTTTATATTCACTATAAAACTTAATGACAGGAATTAATTTTTTATCCCATTCCTTAATTTCTCATTTTAAAAATATCCCCAACAGGAAGTACAATTCTTATGATATCAAAAAGGTATACAAAAACAAATTCGTATATATTCTAAATTCATGTACAGGAAATATCATTGGAGAGAGAGAGACTGCTGCATTGGCCATTCACTAAATGAATCTGTAAACTTAAAATGAGGAAAAATAGCTCAGTGATTATAAAGACAAGTTTCAATTAAAATGTTCAATGTTCACTTAAAAAAGATATCCAGGGTATGTTTGGGATTGTTTGGTTTTGTTTTCTTTGCTATTGAGGATTTTGTCATCGATCCTGACCTGTAATTAAAAAACAACAACAAATTAAAATGCAGAAAGAGGTTTTAAAAAATAATTTCGCAAATAATTGGTTTTTAAAAAATTTTACTTTATATACAGGAAAATGTTAACATCTAAAAATTCAACCTCAAAATATGAATTTTATAGCTAGCTTTATTAAAGCTCAAATTAGTCATACCTTTTTGTTTTTGTTATGGTCTTCTGTACTCTGCCTGAGTTACCTTTAGAGGGAAGAAAAATGAAGAAATTCCATAGTGAATACTAAGAAATAATTAAAGGGTTGCATAAAAATGTAAAAAGTTAGAGCTGACTGACATGAAGATAATAAAAAGTTCCTTAGTATTACACAGTTCGTATTTATACATACCAGAAACTAACTTGATAGCATAATTCTTTTATCATTATTTTATTAGTGTTACACTTATTTTTATTTTTGAAAATTGGCCAGAGTCAGAACTACCAAAGAACAAGTTAAAGAGGCTTTCTGGCTATGTAAGTTATCGTTAATTTACTGCTGTGCCTTGACAAATGTTCTCTGAAGGAATGTTTCTTTTTTCATTACATCACTTAGCTCCCTAAACTTTTGAGTTCATTCTGTGCTAAATCAAGCCCAAACCAAAGTTTTCCCTAAATTTAAAATCTAATGGTTTCAATTCATTCTAACTTATAATAAGGTAACTAACTGTCACCTAAATGGCAGCACACATAAACTGTCACTATGATAGTATGTGTTTAAGGTTGAACAGTGATCTCAGTTTTAGTAAAACATTCCTGGAAAACAAAGTTCTTTAAATTACTGCAAACTTACCAGTACTCTTGGTGCTTTCTTTGGGCTGATTTACTGGATTAACTTTATCCTTTTCCAGTTCCTGGATAATGCCTTTATTTAAGCAAATATCCACATGCACATTGAACAGGGTAAGATCCAAAGTCTTTTGCTCTAGGTTACAAACAGGACAAATCAGAGCCTGGTCTGATATCACTTCATATGAACGAGGCTGGAGGGTTCCTTGCCTTCTCAGTGACCCGGAATCTTCATTTTGTAATGAAACAGCACAAGAAGAATTCTGATGACTGTGTTCAATATTAAACGATGTGCTTGGAAGACTAGAACATTCCTCTTTGCTGAGCTTATTACTTAAAGCATCTACACTTTCTGCTTTAGACGGATTAACTACAGTCTCTACCAACTTGACACAATCATCTGAGGTGATTTCTGTATCCTTCTGATGGATTTCAGAGTCCTGCTTCTCACAGAGTGAAAAAGAATGATGTGCATTTTCTTTCTTGTTAACTTCTGTGGAGGAAGCATGTGAATATGAGAACATTTCACTCACCGACGGTCCACTGAGACATGCATCTACATGTCTATTAAAGGCTTCCAGACTGATGCTTCCTTGCTCCCTAAAGCAAACAGGACAGGTAAATATCTGATTGTTACTTGAACTCTCTGGTGTTTCTAAATTCTCACTCATCTTCTTTAAAACTTGGAATGATTGTGATGTCTGTACACCTTGTCCATTCACAGTTTCACATTTAAATGTGTCTTGGTGACTCCATTTCCTTTCCAATCGTTTTTTATCAAAGAAACTCTTCTTATGAGACATTTCTACAGGTTTTAAAGACTGATCTTTATCAGTTTTCTCTATACACCCAGTGGCTGACAGGATTTGGTTTCCAGCCTGTAAGAAACCAACAATACTCCGTTGTTGGTGTTTCTTATCTTCTTCATTGGGAAAACTAGAGAGCCGCACACCTAAATTAAACCAAGCACAATTAGTCAATTTCAAATAAAAAAGCCAACTTACTCATAATTCATAAAAACATTTTGTAAATACTGTTATGACATATTTACAAAAGGCTGTTTAGAGATAAATAATAAGCAACACTGTATATTTTCTGAGTTAAAGGATGTTTTTCCAAAGCTGGCATTGAGTTGAAATATATACTTTCCTTTATAAAACTGGGTAATACTAATTAGTAGGTATCTATTTGAGTTAGATGATTATATAGATCTCTCAATGAACATCTTAACACATGATACCATTTCATAAATACAGAATAGCTGATTGGAGTCAACTACATAGATACTTTAGCTCTTTTTTTTCAATAGGTTTTAGTTTTTTAGAGCAATTTTAGGTTGACAGCAAAACTGAGTAATAAGTACAGAGTTACTCATGTACACATATATCAATATCCCCCACCAGAGTGGTACATATGTTACAACCAACGAACCTATACTGACACAACATTATCAGTCAAAGTTCATAGTTTATATTGGATTCATTTTGGGTGTTACACATTCTATAGGGGTTTTTTTTACTATTCTTTTTAAAAATTTTTTTGTTTTTTTTAATCATTATTTTTTTATTACATAAAGTTTTACAAAGATTAGTACACATATCTTTTTCCCCTGCCCTTCCCCCCACCTCCCCTACCCTCCAGTGTTTTGTGTCCATTGTTATGCTTAAATGCATGTCTATAGGTTTTGACAAATGTATAATTTGTATCTACCTTCATAGCATCATACAGAAGTTCCACTGCTCTAAAAATCCTGTGTTCTGCCTGTTCATTCCTCCCTTCTCACAAACCCTTGATAACTAATGATATTTTTAGTGTCTACATATCTTTTCCAGATGTTATATGGTTGGAATAATAGAGTATGTAGGCTTTTCAGATTGGCTTCTTTCAGTTAATAACATACACCTAAGATTCTTCCATGTCTTTCATGGTTTGATAGCTCATTTCTTTTTGTTTCTTATTTTGTTAATCCTTATCTGAGGATATTTTTTCCATTGCTTTTTAGAAAGAGTGAAAGGGAGGTAGGAAGGGGGGGGGGAGAGAGAGAGAGAGAGAGAGAGAGAGAGAGAGAGAGAGAGAGAGAGAGAAAGAGAGAGAGAGAGAGAGAGAGAGAGAAACATCGATGTGAGACAATCAGTTGGGGTGGGATGAAGCTGAAACCCAGGTTCGTGCCTTGACTGAAAATCAAACCTGAGACCCTTTGGTGCGTGGGTCTAACCCAACGCTCTAGTCACTTAGCAACACCAGCCAGGGAGATAGCTCATTTTTTTGTGTGTTTTTTTTTATGGCTATTAACATCTATTCTTAGTTCTCTTCAGTTAATATACTTTATTCAATTGAACTCAGCAGCTGCTGTCTTTCATATATGAAAATATGGTTAATGACCCACTCTTAGTAGTATACTAAGTTGGCATTTGGGGTGCTTATCCATAAACATTCTCTTACCCAATTCACTTTAGAAATATGTTTGTTTGTTGTTTTATTTTTTTCTACCATGTGGTGGCTAAATAGTGCTTTAGTCCCTCATCTGTAATTCTGAAATCCAAAAAGCCCAGACAAATTGCAAACAATATATGGTTGCTTATAATAAACTCTTTAGAGTTTTTAAGACTCAGTGTGAGTATTTTTTGTTTTGCTACAAAAATATTAATGTGTTTGAATATGAAGTGTTTCCTCAGATCTCAAAGGAGTATTGCAAAATATACTCAGTATGCTTTCTAAAATCTGAAAAGCCTAGCCCCAAGGATTTCAACATTTGTAAGGAGAAGGATAACTTTTATTGGTTCTTACTGGAATTAAATTAATTATCATAGCTTCACATACATCAATTTCTAAGTTTTAAGAAAAATGGCAACAGTGTAAGTACAAATTCCTAAACAGTTTTAAGAAATAAATTGGAGGTGAGAATATTTCCAAAGTTGAATCTTTGGGAAAGTCTAGCTGTTTAAGGAGAAGAAAAAAAAAATCATACCCATAAGTCTTAATCTCAAGGGATGTGGGAAATCAGCATCAATTTCTGTTCTTAGCAATTCTTTAGCAACAGCAAATATTTCTTCTGCAGTAGACACCACAGATGAAACTGTAGATGCACGAGTTTTTACTTCAAAATTCACGTTTTTCAGCTTAATGGTAACAGTTCTACCCTATAATAAGCAGAATACATTACATATGGCTTGTGAACTACTAGAAAAAAAAGTTATTTCACAGGTTAGAAAAACTCATAAAGCTCTCATATGTACATATATGAAAGTATAATCAATTATTTCTAAAACATAAGTAATAAAATTATCATAAAGAATAACTGAATCCAAAAGTAATTTAAAAATCCCATTTTAACCAATAATTATTACTCTCCTCTCCAAATGATTTTTTATAAGAGACTTTTATATAAAGAGCAAAGTTAAGTAATCATTTTTCTTTTTCACCAAGCTCTTTTAGAGGTCAATTCAGTATCTAAAAAGGAAGGAAAAAAGTCTTTCTAAAAGAGCCTCAGTGAAAAGGTCTGTAGATAGCTCATACTTATTGTGTGCCTACTATACAACAGATACTATGCTGAACAATTTACATGTTAGAACTCCCTTTAAAATTAATGTTTAATGGGTTCAGAGTTCGAGATAATGAAAGGGTTCTGGAGATTGACAGTATTAATGGCTATGCAGTATGAATGTTCTTAGTGCCACTGAAATGTACACTTAAAAATGGTCAAAACAGTAAATTTTACGTTACATATATTTTACTACCTTCTGGAGGTAGTGAGAGTAGATTAGATTTATTGACTCACTTCCAAAGAATAGTGACTAGAAAGGGAAAAATAGTAACTTCACAATGGAAAACGACCTTAACTAAGCGATGAAGGTTAACATCATATAGCTATCAAGTACAGTAGTTCCCCCTTATCTGTGGTAAATGTCCCAACACACCTAGTGGGTGTCTAGAACTGCAGATAGCACCGAACCCTATCTATATATGCTATGTTTTTTCCTATACATACATACTTATGATAAAATTTCATTTATAAATTAGGCACAGTAAGAGATTAACAACACAACTAATAACAAAATAGGACAATTATTAAAATACACTGTAATAAAAGTTATGTGAATGTAATCTCTTTCTCTCTTTCTTATAAACAATCTGCTAACTAAGACTCCTACTAAGTGATCACCAGCAGATAGCATATACAGTGTGGACATGCTGGACAAAGGGATAATTCACATCCTGGGCAGGCTGGAGCAGGAGAGCATGAGATTTCATTACACTACTAAGAATGATGTACAATGTAAAACTTAAGATTTGATTAATTTCAAGAGTTTTCCACTCAATGTTTTCAGATTGTGGATAATTGAAACTGTGGAAGGTGAAATCTCAGCTAAGGGGGGACTACTGTACCTCATAGGATATGATAAGGACATTTTACCTCTGTGGTATTCTTTCTATAACTCATAACCATGGTCTAATCTACAGAAAACTACCTGACAAACCCAAGTTCGGAGATATTCTGCAGGGTATCTGGCCAGTATTTCTCAAGACAATCAAGGTCATGTAAAACAAGGAAACACTGAGAAACTATCATAGACTAGAGAAGATTGGAGAAGACATGACAGCGAAATGCAATGTGGTTCCCTGGACTGAATCCTGGAACAGAAAGAGAACATTAATGGAAAAATAAATTCTGGAGTTTAGTTAATAGCAATGTGCTAATGTCAGTTTCTTAGTTTTGAAAAATATACTCTGGCAATAAAAGAAGTTAATAATGAGGAAAAGTGGGTATACTGGAACTCCTTATAGTATCTTGGCAATTTTTCTGTAAATCTAAAAATGATTCTAAAATTAAAAGTTTATTTAATGGCCCTGGCTAGGTGGCTCAGTTGGTTGGGAGCATCATCTCATACACCAAAAGGTTGTGGGTTCAATTCCTGATCAGTGTACATATCTAGCTTGCAGGTTTGATCCCTGATTTGGGGTGTATAGGAGGCAACTGATCAATGTTTCTCACACACTGATGTTTCTCTCTCTCTCTCTCTCTTTCTCCAGTCAATAAAAACACATCCTCAGGTGAGGATTGATTAAAAAGAAAATTATTTAAACATTGAAAAAAACCAACTCTTTTTACAATCAAAGTATAACAGAGAAAAATAGGAAAAATACTCATCAATTAATTATCCTATGCTTTGTGATAATGTTTTAATACTTAAAATTTTTATTGAACTTATTGTGGTAACATTGGAAAATAAAATTATAGGTTTCAGGTGTACAATTCTATAATACATCATCTGTATATTGTACTGTATACTCACCACTCCAAGTCAAGTCTCCTTCCCACACCATTTATCCCTTTCTTACCCATTTCTACCTCCCACCACCTCCCCTTTTCCCTCTGGTAATCACCATTACATTTTGTAATAACTCTGAATAACTGGCTTGAGAGTATTGGAAAAACAGTAAATACAGACTGTTTTGAGTGAAGATTATAAAACACAAAGTTCAAAGCCTTCCAGATTTTGTTCTCAATGTGCTAAACAACCTGCATTAGAGCCTTGAAACAAAATGCTTACTCTAGAAAGTCACTGTCTACAAGAGAAAAACATTAAAGGTGACTGAAAAGGTATTTGTAATATGTTAATACAGTTCTGGGGAAATCTTTCCTCCTTTCCTTTATTCTCTAATATTCATATAACTCTGATTTTGAACTTATTCAAATGTATTCCCGAGACAGTATCAACTCCTCAGGACTTATACTGGAACCACTCTACCCTACAAGTTGCTTCTTCACAGAATGACCTTATCACAGGCTTCAACTAAGGGTCAGAATTAAATTTCTTTGCTGGTGATGAGAATACTCTTATCTGACATTTCCCACTTTGTATTCAAAGTCTAATTATTGCATTAAAGTGTATTTTATTATTAGAAAATCTTAAAACTAAGTACACTACACTAAAATAAAGTACCTTCAGTCCTTCTTTCTGCAGATCTTGAGCAAGTTCACTGCAAAGTTCTTGGCACAACTTGTACTGTTCTTCTGCTTTACTTATCTCACTGAATGTCCTAGAAAGATAAGAATGATTTGGTGCGCAAAGTAAAATATAATTCAGGATAATTTAGTTATATTTCCTGCAGTACAGAAAAGTTTTCAGATGACTTGATATAATTAAGTGAAAAGCATATAAGATCTACTTAATAACTGAAGATCATTTAGATAATTAAGCTGATTAGCAAAGGTGTACTTTTTATTTTTAATCTTCCCCCAAGGATATGTTTTTCTTAATTTGAGGGAGGAGGGGAGGGGAGAGGGAGAGGGAGACGAAGGGAGAAGGGGAGGGGATCAAGCCTGCAACCTGGGCCTGTGCCCATGACCAGAATCAAACCCAGGACCCTTCAGTCTGCAGGCCACTCTACCCACTGAGTCAAACCAGCTAGGGCTCTCTATAATTTTTCCCCTCTATCAGGAGACTTCTATTCCTGTTATTTATTTATTTTTATTATTATTATTGTTTTTATCTGCCTGGTGACTTTATTATTATTTTTTTTAATTTTCTTCCTTTATTGATTAAGATATTACAAATGTGACCTTATCCCCCCAATGTCCTCTTACCCCCCACTCCTGCCCTCACCCTCACCCCCTGTTGTCCACATCTAATGCTTATGCTTATATGCATGCATACAAGTCCTTTGGTTGATCTCTCCCGCTTACTCCCACCCTCCCCTACCTTCACCCTGAGTTTTGAGCATCTGATCGATGCTTCTCTGTCTCTACATCAGTTTTTGTTCATTGGTTTATGTTGTTCATCTCTATAATTTTTAAAAAGATTAAAACCACCAACGGATAGTGAGAGTTCATTAAATAGGAGAATACTGTCTCACTCTTGGATGCTTGTTTCCCCCCTTTTCCTTTAATTGTTTTTATGTAAATCTAAGCCTCAGAGCAATTTTTATCAGTCATTAATGTAACCAGTATTAATATAACTTTGTACTATGTCAGTGGTTCTTAAATATCTCAGTGGAACGTTGGTGCTTTGAGGAGAAAATCGAGGGACTTTTCAAACAATGACATCTTTCCCAAAACAATAAGCTTTCCATCAAGATTTCATTTGACTTCTGAACAATATTGCAAACAATGAAATAGATCATCTCTAAGCTCTCTTTCATCAATATCTTATTATTTGATACCTCTGCTCATTCACCAATATTTGAAGAGTTTAAGAAGAATTCCCATTGTCACGTCTTAAATTTACCAAATAACCTCTCAGTATCATTTTTCTTAGAAAGTCTAGAAATTAAGATTTGGAATCCTAGTATGCTTGGTTTTCACTGAATACGAAAAAAAAACCATTAAAAATATAACTGCAGTGTAATTTTTTTCCATTGCGAGAACAGCAAGTGAAGATAATACAGCAGTGTACTGGGATATTTACTTTAGGAGTGTGACATGCTGAGAATTGTTCTGAGGTTTGAAAATAGATTTTTAAATTTCAGTGATATTTTCCTAAAAATTAAAAGTTAGTTTAAATAGCATAAGTTATGAACAATAATATCAAAATATTACCTTTCAACACTCATGCTTTTCCTCTCTCCATCCCTTGAATGAAGAAGAAAAAGTTTTTATTTGCTTTCTCAAAGACTGAGTTCCTTTAAGTCAAACAAGAGGATTTAATATATCAAATTAATACATCATGAAAAACAGTGAGTTTTTAAAATCTAAAAATAAAACTATCACCCAAATAATGTAGGTAGATAAGACATTAACATGATTACACATGGCATGGACCACCAGTGTTCCAGTATTCTTAGGGTCTAAACAAAGCACAAGGCTTCTAAGAAAGTACCTATCATTCCCTTGTTCATCTATCAACTGCTGTAGCCAACAGCCTAGAAGTGATTCTTTGTCTTTTCCTTTTCTCACACATCCAATCGTTGGAATCTAACTTTGAAATTACATTCTAAATTGAACTAGTCTAAAATAATTTTAAAACATGTTATCCTGATAGGCTCCATTTCAATGATTAAAACTGTTACCCCATAGACACAGACAACAGCTGTGGTAGTTGGCCAGGGGGCAGGGAAGGGCAGGGGCTGGGTGGAAGTTGACAAAGGGGGAAAAAATGGGGACATCTGTAATAGTGTCAACAATAAAAATAAAGTAAAAAAAAAAAAGGTAAGAAAAAGAGAAAGCAGAATGGATATACATACAGATACCTTGTCAGGTGTGTTGAACCTAGACCCATGGAAATATGAAGAAAATAACGCCAAGATGTTTCGGAAAAAAGAAGAGAAAGCAATGCCCTCTGTTGGTAGAGTTCGGTACAAGTAATAATTCCTAGGGCCTTTAACATTTTCTCTGTAACTTTTCCTATTCCAGAAACCTAGAAGACAATCAATATTTATTATTAATACATTTTTAAATTAAAGCAAGAACTGATATTATAATCTCATTATACCTTTTATAATCAGTAAAAACATAAATAATATAACTATCTTCATAAGAAAGCTGCTTTAATTTCCTTTGGCCATATTTCCTAAACTAGTGTTCCATGGTTAAATTTAAAATTCCATGAAAATTCTAAAAGCATTAAAATAAAGAGTGCTGCCCTGGTGGATTTGGCTCAGTGGCTAGAGCATTGGCCCTCCGACTGAAGGGTTGCAGGTTCAATTCCGGTCAAGGGCATGCACGTACCTTGGTTGCAGATTTGCCCCTCAGCCCTGGCCAGGGCATGTGGGAGGCAATCAATCCATGTCTCTCTCTCACATCCATGTTTGTTTCTCTCTGCCACTCCCCCTCCCTTCCACTCTTTCTGAAAATCAGTGTGAAAATATCCTTTGGTGAGGATTAACAAAAATAAATAAAATAAAATAAGATAAGATAAAATAAGAAAGGAGTTCTGTAGTCAGACAAATTTGGGGAATGGTGGGATAAACAAATTTAAGTTAAATTTTTCACTGCAAGACTTAGGAATCTTTAATATACTAGTATCTTTGTGACTCATGAGGGTGGTAGATTTCATAGTTATTTGACCTGTGAGCCTTTTTTATAGAATATCTATTCATACCTTAAAAACCAGATTGGAAAATACTGCTTTATAGCTACACCTTATATACTAAGCTATTTAGTAATCACTATACAGTATATATTTTGATATAGCCTTTCTTCTGAGCATTGAGAAATGCCTTATTTAGAAACATCAATCAGCTGCCTCTTGCACACCTCCTACTGTGGATGTGTCCGCAACCAAGGTACATGCCCTTGACCGGAATCGAACCTGAGACCTTTCAGTCTGCAGGCTGACACTCTATCCACTGAGCCAAACCAGTTAGGGCAGAAATGCCTTATTTAAATTCACTCATATACATTATGTTGTGAGAAAAGCAAGTCCTAGAACATCAAAAAGTATATGCAATTGTTCACGAAGCACACATACACAGAAAAATGTAGAAACTTTAAAAATAAAATGTAATCTCCTTTTTATAACTCCTAAGGGATCATTTTACCATTTTTAAAGATGGGAAAGTATTTTAATTTGTTGGTTTTTTTTTATCAAAACAATTAAAATTCTAAATCTTTTTCAAGTATCCTACTTATTAATCAGGAATCAATCTGTACTTTAGGACTAACACTATACATGAGTTACAGCTGAAAGGACTCTTATCAGCATTCCTTTTCTTTTTCTTCTCCTTGGCATGGGTACACTGAAAAGTCTGTCATCTATTACTTTCTTAAAACTTTCCAGCAAACAAGATCCTAAACCTCAATTTAAGGGTTTAATAGAAAGATTTCTTCAAATCCAAATTCAATCATCCAGTATAGTTCTTGCTACCTACTGTTTTAAAACCTTTTAGCTAAAAATTGCTATCCTCCTAAATAGAACTCAGAGTATATATCTACATGATAAATTTTATATAGAAAATCTCACCTTTCTAATGGGTAAGTCCTTGATGAAGTCCATCACAGCTTGTCTTTTGGGAAGAATCTGGTATTGCCCATTTGGTTTATTCTTATCACTGCACACTTTTGCTAACATTGTGTTTGGGGCAATGCCTTAAAAGAAGAACACTCTGATGACTCAAAGAAGTTGATATGTATGATTTTAAAATATGTGATGACAATATAGAAAAATAATGTTAAGTGCAAAAAATCTGAAATGATGTGAAATGCTATTTTAAACATAATACTGAGAACAAAATGGAGAAGGGATTAAGCAAAAACCAAACCAAACCAAACCAAAACACTCACTGTCAGAGGTAACAGTAGAGATAGGTAGAAGAGAGTAAAGGGCAGATAAATGGTGATGGGAAGAGACTTGACTGAGTGATGAACACACAATACAACATGCACATGATGCATTATAGAACTGTACACTTGAAACCTATGTAATTTATTAACCAATGTTAGCCCAATAAATTCAATAAATAAAAAAATGCTTATTTGTTTGAAAGAGAATACCCAGATATTAACAAAAAAATCATAATTATATGCCTTGGTAAGTAAGTAAATAAATATATAAATAATAAAAATAACAGTAATTATCTATCTCCCCAGGGCTTCCTATGATTTTAGGAAAAAGAATTGTGTTAGTTATTTTCACAGCAGAAATGAGGGCTATTTATTTATTTAGTTAGTTATTGATTTTGAAGAGGAAGGGCGAGGGATAGAGAGATAGAAACATCAATGATAAGAGAAAATCATTGATCGGCTGCCTCTTGCACACCCTCTACTGGGGATCAAGCCCGCAACTCAGGCATATGCCCTTAACCAGAATCAAACCTGGGATCCTTCAGTGAGCAGGCCAACACTCTATGCACTGAGCCAAACCACTAGGGTGAAATGAGGGCTATTTAAATCTCCATGATATTTTAAAGTCTAAGAGTAATTTCTGAGTTTAACAAATATTGTTAATTTACTTACTGGTAGGAACACTGGGCTATCTTATATTAATGATCCAGAATATAAGTTAGGATGTATGTTTATTCTCTAAAAAGGTCTTTTGTATACATTATTCACATTAAAAAAAAATTGAAGATTCTGGGTTGTAGTATATTTAAAATGATAATTAAATGTGTGCATTTTTTTTGTGTGTTACAGAGTAAACTACTTTTTTTTTTTTTTAATTTCAAAGAGGAAGGGAGATAGATAGGAATATCAATGATGAGAAAGAATTATTGATTAGCTGCCGCTGCAAGCCCCCTTCTGGGAATCAAGCCTGCAACCCAAGCATATGCCCTTGACAGGAATCGAACCTGGGATCCTTCAGCCTGCTGGCCGACACTCTATCCACTGAGCCAAACCGGCTAGGGCTAAATTACTACTTTTAAGAAAGATGTTTCGTAATATCTAGGAGTCTAACTGACTAAGATAAATTGAAATAGGAATATTCTGATATAATCATTAAATAGTTCATTTCATTGTTTATATACATCTTCCTAAATTTTATTACTTATTCTCATGTTTGGCATAGAAAGAAAAGACTAACCTCATCATAATATGGTTTTTATAAAATAATTTAGGGCACTTTTGACAAATATCGTTTTCTATGCTGAGTGGTGTCACCCTATATGCTACTGACCTATGTGAAGCTCTTTCTCCCTTCACTGATGGTTCTAGATTGTTGTGAGCTCGTGATTCTTCTGTCCACTACCTTGTGGTCATCTGGTGGTCTCCTGCACTGTAACCCTGGAAGAACTGCAGTCTTCTAAGGGAAAACTAAAATAATACTATGTCCAAAAATAATTAAAATATATTTTGTACTTAAAAACAGGAAAGCTATATGAGATTTATAATAGTTTTTTCTTTGGGCTCAAAGGGTTTTTGGCTTAATTCAAACTTATCTATAGGTTCTAGGCTTTATAAATAGGTTAGGTTGTTAGAAGATGAATAAAAAAATGGATAAGTAAAATGTTACTCAGTACTTTATAATGAGAAACTATTAACATTACATTTGAATTACCCAGTTTGAAAATTAAACTATTGTAGTCATCAATATCCTGTTTAAGTACCTGCACTGGCTGTCAGTGTTGTTTTTTGCTCAATTCTGAAGCGAATTTCCTTTACCACTTCCTCGGCTGATGTTCCAAAAACAACTGAGTTTTGAAGTATTTGAGAATTATTTTGTTCTTCAGCGTTCACTTGGGAAGTATTTCCTGGGGGCTGCAAATCAGGAGGACTATCTTCAAAAAGTAATGGAGAGATGGATCGTTCATGCTCACTCAGTTTATTAACTTCCTTTCGTGGTTTATCTAAATTATAAATAGAAACAGTAATTCTTCTTCATTTTAAGAAGCATATACATCATAAATCAGGTTTCGTTATATTTTCTTAAAATAAAATAAATCTAGTTTAGTTTTGTTTCTAAGAACCAAGATCAGAAATGTAATCATTTATATTTTATAACAGTTTTAAAAAGAAAACAATGATTCTAAGTTTTTCTTTAAAGAAATATATTTCCTATTTCCCATAGTATACATTTTAAAAGAAAATATCTTAAGTAAAACTCACTGATTTTTATACCTAAGTTAACTGAAATCCAGAATTAGGTTTAGATTCATACTACTTTTTTCTTAAAAAATTAAAAAGTTTTTTTGCTGTTGTTTATTCATCTCTAGGGGGAAAAAGAACTTTCTTAAATTTGGATTTAGTAATCAGGGCAAAAGGCATTAAGCAATCTAGAATAAATTTCTAAAAAATAAGTTTTGTTTTTAGAGGGAGAATAAACAAATTTTCTTCATTCATGAAAGAAACATTTCCAATCTTGACATATTTTGAATTTTCTTCAAATGATGATTTTAATTTTGACATGCCTGTTTATAAAGTATCATTTTTACATATTTGAAATAAATAGAAACTATTTCTGGAGTTTTACTTTTTATTTATAGTCTTTATATCTGTATATGTATACCCATGAAAATATTCAAATTCTTAATGTTTGATCAGATTAACCATTGTCCAAGGTTAAGGGAAAGAAGCCTTTATTATTATCAACTAGAGGCCCGATGCACGAAATTCGTGCAAGGGGTGGGCCCTTGCAGCCCTGGCTGCCTCTTGGCCCTGCCCCCCCCCCCAGTCCACTGGTTGTTCTGAAGATCATTCCACCATCTGGTCTAATTAGCATACTAGCTCTTTATTATAAAGGATAGGCTGTAAACTAATATTACTAAAAAGTAGAGTAAAAATATTCTGGTTATTATCTCATTTAATTTGTACTTTTTGTAAGGAGACTGTAAAATATACTTAAATCTATACTAGTACTAAAAATGTCTTCATGAACAAATCCATTAAAGACCTTACTTTCTGGGCTTAATGGAGGAGAAATGCAGTTTAAATATACTTATAACAACTAAAATTAACAACAGAGCTTTCAAATCCCATTTCATAATTTTATAAGATATAAATGTTTTCCAAATTAAGGTAAATGATGAAGCAAAAATTA